>JAJNAB010000017.1:0-16234 GCA_023783335.1 Enoploplastron triloricatum | reverse complement strand
CCAATCCCCAATCCCCAATCCCCAATCCCCATGGGCCAAATCTCAATTTTTAAAATCCAAAAAAATAATTAAATATTTTTAAATTTATTAATTATTTTTAAAATAAATAAATAGTTAGATATTAAATAGAAAGAATATAAACTATATTTAATATAAAAAAATAGTTATTTAATAATTAGATAATAAACTGATTATTTAAGTGGAAATAAAACTTTTATAACTAATTATGATTACAGTTGAATCATCTAAAGAAGAAGTTGGTAATTTTGTAATGACCAATTTGAAATTAAAAGAAGAAATCAAAAATATATTAATCAAAGAGGATATTTCAGGGGATATCTTACTAGATTTAAAGGATGATGATTTTAAATCTATTGGAATCAAAGTTATTCCAATGAGAAAGATAAAAGCATATATAGAACAAAATAAAGATAAATTTGGTAAAAAAAATTTTACTGAAGTTATTTCGATATATTCAGACTCTAAAGAAGTTTCCAATTTTTTCTCTAAAAGTCTGAATTTCAATGGAAATTTAAATGGTTTAAATGGTAAAGAATTACTTGAATTAAATGAAGAATCTATAAAAAGTTTAGGATTAAATTTGGGACAAAGGAAGAAATTAGTTAAATATATTAACTATTTTAAAACTCTGAAAATTGAACCTCCTAAAGAAAATGACATTTTAATAACAGAAAAAAGTTCAAATGAAGAAGTAATTGATTTTTTTACAAAAAAATTAAAATTTGAAGAAAAAGCAATTAAAACCCTTACAGAAGATTTAGGAATTGAAGGAGGGGATTCCTTATTTTTACTGGAAGAATCAGATATAGATAATGCGACCTAACAAATGAAGAAAAAGAAATTTTTAAAGATTTTATAAATAAATTAAAGTCAAAAGGAAAAGGAGAAGAAGAAATTTTAGCTAAGCCAGATATTGTCATTAAAAAAGAAAGTAATAAAGATGAAGTAATATTGTATTTGAAAACAAAATTAAATTTTTCTGAAAAAGGAATTAAAATAATAATTGATGATTTAGGAGTTGAAGATGGAGAAGCATTATTACTATTAGAAGAGAAGGATATTGATGAAGTTGAAGAATTTACTAAAGAAGAAAAAGATAATATTAAAGCTTTTATTAATAAAAATAAAGAAAATCAAGAACCTGAAATTAAATTGAGCAAAGAAAGTTCAATGGAAGATGTAAAAAAATTTTTGGCAAAAAAATTAAAATTTTCCGAGAAAGGAATTAAGACCATTGAAGATTTAGGAGTTGAAGGGGGGGATACCCTCTTTTTATTGCAAATAGAAGATATTAATAATACAGGAGAATTATCTCAAGAAGAAAAAGATAATTTAATTAAATATTTAAAAGAGGAAGAAGAAAAAGATAAAAATAAAATAATAAAGGAAAATTCTACATATGATATGAATCCAAAGGAAGCTAAGAAAGATATAGCTCTTCAAAATAATATGAATTCTAAGCCAGACAATCCTAAGGAAAATTTAAACAATTTTATAAAAAAAGATGAAAATAAAATCATTAATGATATTAATAATCAAGACAAAAAGCCAGACAATTTAAAATTTAGAAGTACAAATAAAAATGCAAAAAAAGATAATATAAAAGATCCATTAAAAAATGTTGAAGATAAGAAAGTAATTGAAATATCAGGAAAAGTGAACAATAAATATGAAGGAAAAATTTCAAAAGAAATAGATATTATTTCATTGGAAAACTATAAAATAAATCCTTTAATCAATGATGCTAAATATAACATTTTTTTTATTTTATCTTTAAATGAAAAAAATATTCATTATAATAAAATTGGAATATATGAAGATCAAACAGGCTTTTTTACAATGTCAAAAACCATTAATAATTTAAACTATTATATTATTTATGAAAATCAATTTATCAATACAAAAAGAGAAAAAATCAAAAGTTTTATATTTCAAGTTCCATTGAATAAGCAAGTTAAAAAACTATCAATTTGTTTATATAATTTCATAGAAGAATATACAAAAGAAATTTATATAAATGATGATAAATTTAATTATTTTTATATTAATAATGTAAGTAATGATGTTATTATTAAAAATAATAAAATTTTTGAATATTTTTTTGATTTTTTCTTTGATCCAAAAAATGAAGTAATTGAAAATGTTAAAAAAAGTTTATTAAAAGCATTAATTAATAAAATTAAATACGAAAATAATATAATTTTAAATCCTAATACTATTCTAAGATTTCTTAAATATTGTTTAAATTCAAAACTTGAACCTAAAAATCTTGAAAATATAGAAATAAATAAAGATGATAAAATCCAAATAAAAAAGGAATATTTAATATTAAGTGATGACATAGATAGTTTAGCATTTAAAAATGAGAAAGAAAAAAATCAACTTATAAAATTAATGACAATTATATATATTTATTATAATAAAGATTATTTAATTAAATTAATTGAAAGCAAAAATGGAAGCCAATGCAGTAGTTTAATTCTCCAATTATTATATAATAAAGAAATCAAAATAGAGGATTTATTATTTGAAAATGAAGAAAATTTTTTATTGCTCAAAAAAAATATGTTATTTGCTTCAAATGTAAAAGAAGAAATTAATATTGTTAATAAAATGTCTGATGGACTAAACAACTGTCTAAAATTTATTTTGCAATTTTGCAAGGAAATTTGCGGAATTTTAGAAAAAAACAAAAGTATTTTAAAAGGAAAAGGTACGAATTTTCTTTTAAAAGTATCAGAACCAAAAATCGATGATGATATAGATAGCATTATAAAAAATATAACTGAAATATTAGATTTGACAAAAAAAAAAGATTATAAAATAATTAATTTAGATGAAATTTTTGAAAGTTTGAAAAATTTATACTCCGATAAATCTTTAGAGGAATTATGTAAATTAAAGAAATTAGCAGATCTATGTCAAACTAAAAATGTAAAGCAAAGTATTTTAGAAAGTTATTATTCTTTAATACATAATAAAGGAATTAATTTAATTAAACAAAGACAATTAACAACAGAAGAAATAATTTATTTTATTAAAAATCAAGATGTTTATTATTATAAAGATATTTTTAAAAAAAACAAATTAAGAGATCCTGTTATATTTAAATATATTCCTATAACATCAAAAGAAGGAGAAGAAAACAATTACTTACATAATATTGAATTATATAAGAATAATAAACTTTGGGAATTATATAATGAATATTCTGAATCACAAGAAAAGTTTTTTAATATTATATTAGATCAAATGGAAAATTTAAAAGATTATAAAGGAATTTTTGAAATATTTCCAATTGAGTTTATAAATTATAAATTTACACTTTTAATAAATGGAAGAGTCCAAGAAAATATGTATACTCTTTTAGATGAAAAGGAAGAAGATTATGAATTATTATTCGATGTTTTTACTCATTTAATTAAAATAAATGAGAAAAATGGATTAGATATACCTTATATTGTTAATTTAATTCAAATTAATTATGATTTAACTTCCAAGTATTATTTTCATTTATTAAAAAATGAAAAAATGTCTAAGATAGTAGATGGAATAAAAAATTTGATAATAGATTTTTTCATTGCTAGAAAAAAAGAAGGTAAAATAAGTGCTGAATCACTTATAACTTTATTATTACTTTCAGATAAAAAATTTAGTCAAAATTTATTAGATCAAATGAATAATATGATTGTAAATGAAGCTGATTTTTATCAAAAAGGAGAAACCCAAAATTTTTTATTGTTTAAATTATTTTTTGAAAAATGTAAAGATTTAATCGACAAAGGCAAATTAACAGATGGAACTTATTTAGTAGAATCTCTTGATATAAAAAAGAAATTAAAAAATGACTTTAATAATTGTAAAATGAAATATGATATAGTCAGTAATTTAATTGCTGAAAATGATTGTTTTTACCAAAAAATATTTGTTGTATGTGACCAAGAAGAAGAAAACTCAAAAGAAATATATCAAAAAATTAAAGAAAATATTAAAATTTGTTCAAAAAAATTTGAACAGCTTGAAGTAATTTTGGATTTTCTGAATATATTTTATAGTAATTCAAAAAAAAATTTAATATATTTAATAAAAAATTCATTAAATAAATTAAAACAATTTAATATAAATGAACTCATAAATTTGGAAGAAAATAATCTTATTAAAGATAAAGAATTTAACTTAGAGGAACTAAAAGAACAAAGTAAAAACATAAAATATAAAAATTCATCTTTTTTTATGGCTATATATAGAAAAAAATATGATAATGAAATTATTGGAAAAACCGAAGATTCTATTTTCAATGAATCATTGGAAAATTATAAAGATACATTAACAAGAATTATTAATCAAAAAGATACAAAGGAGCCTTTCTTTAGTATAAATAATGTTAATGAAATTTTAAAAGCAATTCAGATAAGCAATAACATGGAAAAAGAAATAGAATTTATAGAAAAAGATTTTGCTGAATTAGGAAAAGAAGAATATATAAAAAATGATTTATTAAATGATTTAATAAATTTCTCCAATAAATCAAAAGTAGTTAAACTATTGGAAGGAATTGTTTATTTCATAGAATCTTATAACAAAATAAAACCCGTTGAGGCTACAGATTTCTTAAATGATCTAAAGACAGCTTACAATACAATAAACAATAATGAAGTAAGCGGAGAAGAAATAAAAAATGGAATTAATTTATTAAATAAATATGAATATGATATTAAAAATGAAACATCTTTGATGAAGTTTTATGAATTATTATTAGGAAAAGATGAATCAATTATTTTTATTAAAAAAATAAAAGATTCGAATTTAGAAATAAGAAATTTAAATGAATTTATTGATGAAATAGATAGTTCTCAGTTACAAACAACGGATATCGATAATTTAATTGATGTATTTACTTTTTTCAACAAATTAATGGGAAACGAAAAAATTAAAACTGATAAAGATTTACTCATTAATTTCAAAAAAGAATTCAATAATGATAAAGATATCCCATTTAAATTGCAGGGATATTTAAATACTTATGGTGAAATAATTCAATTATTCCAATTATATGACGAAAATCCAGAAATGACAATTCAAAAAATAGAAAGTATATTGAAAGATTCTTTAGTTAATATTTATAAAGATAATAAATCTGATTTATTTATTTTTAATATTATATACAAAAATCAAAATCAGAAAGATGTAGAAACTTCTAGTAGTGAAATCGATGAATTAAGAAATAAAATTTTATTATCTAGTACAAATAGTAATGCACTCAAGAAAGAAGGTGAAATAATTGAAAAAAAAATTTCTAAAGAAATTATCACTAATCAATTTGTAAATTTATTTGATAATATAAGGCAATTACTTAAGACATTAAATAGTTTGAAAATATCAGGATATCCAAGTATTTCCGAAATTTCTCTGAAAATTATTGACTCAAAAGCTTATGATGAAAACGACATTAAAAAAGATTTGGAACAAATTATAAATCAGTATAAAGAAATTAATAAAAAATATAAAAGAGATTTAAAAAAAGGATATGAAGATTATTCCTTTTTAAGATTATTTTATGGAAAACAATTGATCCAATTACATCAAAAGGTTACAAATAAAAATACTGATATTTCTCATTTGATTAATTCAGTGACATTAAATAAGATAAAAGATTTAAATATAGATTTTCAATATAATTATGAAGTAAATAGTATTGAAAATATTAATAAATATTTGGTAAAACTATTTAAACAAAACCAAATTAATATTGATTCTCTTTATAGCAATAATAAAATATTAAAAGATATAACTTTAGCTCCAGGTTTATATAGGAAAATAAAAAACAAAGATTTTTCTGAACTAATTAATAATATATTAAACATATATCTTAATTTAACAGGAAATTTACCAATAATAAATACTTTATTAATATGTAATGAAAATACAAATATGGAAAAAATAAAGTCTTTTCTTTATAGAGCAATCTTTTGCGATAAACCAATATTATTTTTAATTACCAATATGGAATGCTTAGAATTATCTGTAACTCAAAAGATAATTAGAACATTAAAATCATTATATAAAATAAAGAATAATATAATAAACTCTTATTTAATATTTATATATGAAAAAGTTGATTCTGGTTTAGCAAGGGATATTGAAAAATTAATACCTGAAAAAAATATACTAAATGATAGATATTTAATTCAATCTGAAAATAAAGATAAATCATTAGAAAATATTGAATTATATCATGCAAAATATTCAGGATATGGTAAAACAACAGAAATTATAAATGAAGTTAAAGATAAAAATGGTGAATATCATTATTTACCTATAGGTGGATCTTTTTCTAGAAATTATGTCATAAATAATTTAGAAAATCTTCATATTAATTTTGAAAATTCAAAGAATACATATTTACATTTAGATTTATCTGATACAGATAATGATGATTTAATGACTGAAATCTTGTTTAAATTAATTATATTAAGATATCTTAATTCAAATGATAAAATATTTTATTTAGGGTATGATATACATATTATTATTGAAATTCCACAAGGATTCGTTGATTATTTAGAAAAATATAAATTATTAAATTTATTTAAAAAAGTTTATATAGATGCTTTAAAACCTTTAAGACTTGAAAATAATACTTATTATATTAGAGATTCACCAATATCAATTGTAGCTGAAGTATTATCTTTATATGATAATAATAAAATTGCTACAAATAATATAGATTTAGATTCTCCAATTTCAAAGAGTGCGAAAGAATGTGAAGAAATAATTAATCGCCATTTCAAAGTAGAAAATCAAAACTATTACCAAAAAATGAATTTTATAAAAATATTATCAGTTCAATTTAAAAAATTTCTAACATGTATATATTTTGATTATAATTTGGCTAAACTAGACCAAAAAGGAGATGTTATTTCAAAGGCTAGAGTAGCAGTTATCAAAAATTTCATTGAATTAACAAAAGTTTTTACTCAATCTCCTTTTGATACAGTATTACTTAGGCAAATGAAATCAATGAAATTATTTGGTAAATATGATGAAGAGAATGCCATTAATGAAGGAATTAAGGCTCTAGCTAATGAAGATGAAAAAAAGCAGATTTTTTCTTTTGAGCAAATTAAGCCAAGTTTAGTTTTCTTTAATCAAGATGGGCAATCTATAAGTATTATTTCAAACAATAACAAAAATGAGCAAGAATATAAAAATTTAAAAGCTTTATGGAATTCGCAAAATCTGGATCAAAATAATTTGCAAGAATTAATTGATTATAAAAATATGAAGCATGAAGCATTTCTAGAACAAGTTAAAAAATTATTTTCTCTAGATAAAATGACTATTGAAGAAATAAAAAAAAAATGTGAACAATTAGGAAATTATATTTTTGTTTCAGATAACTTTATAAAAATGGTAAGAATTTTATTAAATATTCAAGCTAGAATTCCTGTAATATTAATGGGTGAAACTGGTGTAGGAAAAACTAAATTATTAGAAATGTTGGCCACATTATATGGGCAAGGAACTCTTAGATGGGAAAGATTGCAAATTCATGCAGGAACAACCGATCAAAAGATTGTTTCATTTGTCGATAAAGTTAATGAAAAAGTTAAAAAAGAGAACGAAGAAAATAAATTAACTTGGATTTTTTTTGATGAAATTAATACATGTAATTGCTTGGGTTTAATAACTGAAATAATGTGTAATCACACTTATTTAGGAAAGAAGATAGATGAAAAAATTGTTTTTTTAGGTGCATGCAACCCTTATAGAATTTTGAATAAAAAAATGAGGGAAAGTGGATTAGTATATTATAATATGAAAGAAACAAGTAAATTAAATAATTTAGTATATACGGTTAATCCTCTCCCACATGCTTTATTAAATTTTGTTTTTGATTTTGCCTCATTACAACATCAAGATGAAATAAAATATATATCTAATACAATTGAATCAATTTTAACTAGGATTAAAAGAGATGGAGTAATAGGGAATATAAATGAAAATGAAAAAAATAAATTACGTGAAGAAATAGTTGACAGTATTACTATATGTCATGATTTTATAAGAGAAAAATATGATAAATCATCAGTAAGTATGAGAGAAATAAGAAGATTTGGAATATTTTTTGAATATTTTATAAAACATTTTAAAAATATTAATGATAATATTACAAAAATGAAAGCAAGTCTTAATATGACTTTATATTTATGTTATTATTTAAGATTGAATGATAAAGAATATAGAAAAGAATTAGCCACAAAATTAAATAAATATTATAAAGGAAGTGATTTCTTAAAAACTCCAGAAAATGAAATAAAAAGAATTACAAAAGAAATGTCAATTGAGAAAGGAAAAGGAATTGCCTTAAATAGAGCTTTAAGAGAAAATTTATTTACTTGTTATATATGTATTGATAACAATGTGCCCCTTATAATTGTTGGTAAGCCAGGTACAGGAAAATCATTGAGTTTTCAAATATTATATAATACATTAAAAGGGGAATATTCTGAGAGTAAAATGTTTAGAGAAAAAGGAAAATTATATAGATATTATTATCAGGGTTCAGAAACAAGTACTGCTGAAGGAATTGAACAAGTTTTTGAAAAAGCACTTAAAGCCCAAAATAAAAATAAGGAGAATAAAGAACAAAATAAAAATAAGAAAGAAAATAAAATAATAACTTTGGTATTTTTCGATGAAATGGGATTAGCTGAAAGATCAAGTAATAACCCTTTAAAAGTTATTCATTATTTATTAGAAAAAGATAGAGAAGATTCTGTTCCTTTCTTAGGAATATCAAATTGGAGATTGGATGCTGCTAAAATTAATAGGGCATTAAGTTTAACTATTACAGATTACGATATTGAGGACTTAGAAGATACTGCAAATTCTATCGCCGAATCATTAAATATTGAATTATCAATTAAATATAAAGATTTTTTTAAAACTTTAGCAAGGACATATAATGAATATATTATATTTAATCAAAATACTATTAGAGAAAATAAAGACTTTCATGGAAATAGAGATTTTTATAATTTGATAAAAACTGCCACAAGGGAATTAAGCCAAAGAGGAGATGAATTGGAAAAAAATGAAAAAAGAGTATTAACTGAAGTTGGTTTACTTAGTCTTAATAGAAATTTCGGAGGATTGGAAGATTCATGTTCTAAAATAAAAGAAATATTCAAAAAAGAATATGGGCATAAATATGATGAAGAAGTTAAAGGAAATTTCTCTGTATTAGATGCAATCAAAAAGAATATTTTGGATCCTAATAGTAGATATTTAATGTTGATTTCTGAAGGAAATGACGGAAATGATATAATAAAATATCTCCTTGATTCATTAGGGAAAAAATATATTGAATTGGTAGGAAGCAAATATAAAAAAGATATAAAAGATGGAAGATATAGTGAAGAAATATTAAATAAAATAAAATATATTATGGAAAGTGAAAATATTTTAATACTAAAAGATTTAGATATGATATATGCATCTTTATATGATTTATTCAATCAAAATTTCACTTGTATGGGAGATAAAAAATTCGCAAGAATTGCCTTTGAAACTGCAAGAATTTCTTCTGAAGTCAACAAAGATTTTCATGCTATTGTAATTGTAGATAAAAATCAAATTGAAAATCTTAAATTAGATCCACCGTTTTTAAATAGATTTGAAAAACATATAACTAATTTTAAGATATTACTTGAAAAAAAAGATATCGAAATTGCACAAAAAATATATGATTTTATACAATTAATTGCATCTTTTAAAAATGAAAAAAAATTAAAAATTGATTTAGAAAAATTGTTAATTAATTGTAAACTGCATAATATTGAAGGACTAATATTTAAAATAAAAAGTGGTCTAAAAGAAAAAATAAATGAAAATGAAGAATTATTAAAAGAGGATAATCCCGATTATGAAAAAATAATGATTAAAAAAATATTGGAAAAAATAGTTCCTACTTTTTGTCAAGATTTAATAGCATCTTTAATGTCTTGTAAATTTGAGCAAAAATATAAATATATGACAGAAATAATTATAGAAATATATAAAAAATCTTTTTGTAATAATTTTGAAGTATTTTTCAAAAATGTCCAGTCAAAAAAAAATATTATTTATACATTTAGTAAAAGTAATGAGGAATTATTTAAAGAAAAACAAGAAATAAAAAATAAATTTGGAATATTTAGTCAACAAGATTTGTCAGATAAAACTGTAGAATCAATTAAAGCCGAACAAGATTTAATTTTTATATTAAAAGAATTCCTTAATGAGAAAAATAAAAAATTATTGATTTTAAGATTTTCTGAAAATGATCTTAATAAAATGAATTCAGTTAATTATGTAATTAATAATTATCAAAAAGAAAATCCTTTATTAGCTGACAAATCAATATTGTTTATAGTTCATAAACAAAGATTTGAAAAAGGTGTAAAATTAAAAAAGATAATTATACCAGATTTAATTCCACTTATTAATCCTGAATATAATCAGATTTTTATTGACAATTTACAAGGAAAAGAAAATCTAGATGTCTTTAAAATAATTCAAAAGAAAAATGAAGAACTTGCTAAAGAATTTATTGATAATTCGAATTTTATAGAAACTAAAATATTTGAAGTTTTGAATTATATTAAATACACAATTTTATTTGAAAATAAAGAAGTAAATTTAAATAATTATACATCAGCTATGGCTGAAAAAATTATAAATAATGATTTAATTAAATCACTCATAAAAAAAAATATAAAAGCTCAAGGAAAAACAATTAAAGGAATAATAAAAGATGTTTTCATAACAGGAATTATAGAAGTGAATGATATAGATTTCTTTGAGGTTATTAATAGTAAATTAAGTACTTATTTTATCTCATATTTATTAAAAATTCTTTTATTTAGTTTAAAAGAGAATATTTTGAATCAAATTTTATTTGGAAATAATTTTGACTTATTAATGCAAAATGAATATTTTAATAATTTAATAACTTCTCATTTTGATAATACTAAATTTACATTCAATCCGCCTATAAAAATGAAAGTAAATGCAAATAAAATTACAATATATAATGGATTAGAAATTCCAAAAAGCAAATTATTTATGGATAAATTAATAAAATATGTTAATGATGATATTTGTCAAAATTATTTAAAAAATGAAGAATCTCTTAGAAAAAACATATCTACTCAGGAAAAAATTGCCGAAAAAACAAAAAATTATTACAAAAATTATGAAAGATATATCGAAAATTTAAAAATTGAAATAAATAAAAATGATTTATTAAAAGTAATATTAACTCAAAATAATGAAGAATTAAAGAAATTATTATTTGAAGAATATTTAAAATATTTCATAATTAAATATTTAGAAAAAAAGCAAATTCATTATAAATATAACAACAGTATTTTAAATTTTTTTAAATTAATAATAAAATTAAAATTAAGCGATAACAATTATTATAATTATGATTTTCAAAATACAATTGAAGAATTTTGTAAAATAGTTATTTTTACTCAAGGATATATTGAAGATATTAAAAATCTTATTGATACTTTTGTTGAAGTTCAAAAATATTGTGATAATATAGAAGAATATATAGTTAATATTTTAAAAGAAGATATAATAAAATATGAAATATCTACTAGAAATAAAAAATATACAAAAATAGTAAATTTGAATTTCTTTATTACTATTGAAGCTTTTTTGAGAGCCATTTTATTATTTAGTTTTGACTTATTAAAAAAAGATAAAGCAAAATTTTATGAATTCTTTTTTTCTTTTAATTCAATTGAAGCAAATTTACAAAAAATGAATAAAAAATTTTATTTATTTAGCAAAGAAATATTTAATTTCAGAAATATAATTAAAATTCAAGAATCTTATAAAAATAATGCAATTCAATTTGAAAATAATTATGAAAAAATAATTAAAAATTTATTACAACAATCAGTTTTTATATATAATGAAGATTACAATAATTTATACAATACAATTATTGAGCTAAATAAAACATTTGATGAAACATTCAAAGAAAAAAATGAAGATTATGTAAATATATTATTTTTTATTTTCAGACAACAATATAAAAGTATGAATAATGAAGATATAAGAATAAGATTAATAGAAAATTTCTTTCAAAATAAATTATTAATTAAGAAATCTAAAATATTTTTATCAGATACTTTAAAACCATTAAAGCCAGAAGTATATAATGAAGCAAATAAAGAAAGAGAGCCCGAAGAGCTTTTAATTAAAAATTTCATGAATTTAGATGAAAATAAAAAATTAGAAAAATATAAAAAATTATTGGAAATTTATAATAAATATGATTCCGAAGAATTCAATGAATTATTATTATATTTCTTTGAAATTCAATGTCAATCCTATTTTGAAGATATTCTTAAAAAGAATAAATATAAATATACACAAAAATGTTGTGAAGAATTGCTATTAAAAGTTTCATTAGCATACTTAAAAAAAGCAATAAAATTTTTATATGAGAATAAAAATAATAATAATAATAATTTGTTAAAAGTATATGCAATTGCTTATTTAAAATCCTATTGTTATTATTATGTTGAAATAAATTATTCTCATTTTGAATTGTGTAATTTTAATGAAATAAATATGGTATTGAATGATAAAGATGAAAATAATCAATTAATTAGAAATATGAGAAATATTTATATTTGGAGGCTATATTTCCAAAAATTTGAAAATTTTGACCAATTTAAAAATTTTGATTTTGCAAAAAGAAATATACCTATATATAAAGAATTATCTGATATTATTAAAAAAGAAGAAGAAGGGCAAAAGCAATTATATATTTCAGAACAGTTTTATTTCCCAAAAATATGGTGCTTATTACAAAAAAATACTTCCAGAAATTGATAAATTTATTTCTATTCCTGAAAATAATTTAGAACTTAATTTTGAAGATTTAAATAATAATTTTGATTCTTTTTATTGTATTTTAGTTAATAAAATTATATCTTATTTGTATAGCAATGAAAAAGAAACAATAAAGAAAAAATTGAAATATATATATGATTTTAGTAATGATAAAATTAAATTAAATGAAGAATCAAAAATTTTTTATAAATATCTATTAAACGAAGATTTACTTCAAAATAAAATTTACAAAAAAATATCAGAAAAGCCTTTAAATCAAGAAGATTTTGAAATATTATTATACTCTTTGAGATGGGTTTTTAATATTCAAATTAATAATAAAAGTTTTTATAATAATATATTGAAAAAAAATGCTGCCAATTTTATAAAAAATAATTATATTCCAGGTTCTTTCCAACCTCTAAATTATTTTATTAATGCTTATAATTATTTATCAGGAGTTTTACCAAAAAAAGAATATGTGGGTTATTATGTCTGCAAAGATTGTGGTTTTCTATACGAAATCCCACCTTGCACTTTTCCTAATTATAGTGGACAACCAATAAAAGATCCAAATGGCCATATGATTTATGGACATGATCATGTATTAGCCAAATTAGATGTTAGAGTATTTTTTGATAAAAAACACATCAATGAGTTTAGAGCTCAATGGAATTATAATGATTATAAAACATGGCATGATTCTTTTCAATCTAAAACTATTGAAGAATTTAAAATGGAATTTGTTGATAAATATCTTAAAGAAAAGCATAAAGGTATTATCGAAGGATTTACAATAGAAAATTTTGAAAAAAATGACCCAGTAAGAAAGTTAAATATTATTTCATTTAGAGTCCTCAATTTTATTTTATATTCATTTTTAATGTTCTCTTATATATTAAATAATCTAACAGATGACGAAATTAAACCTTATTTAGTAGAAAATTTGTTCCCACATACTCTATTCGGAATAGTTAAAAAAGGATGGGAACTATTGGATATATCTTTAAAAAATAAAGGAATCGAAAATGTTCAAATGTTTATGAATATGATTTTAGAAAAAATAATTGAAATAATGGAAAAATATGATTCAATAGATACTGAGGAAAAATTTGATAATTTCGAAAAAGAGATAAATGATTATATTATGGGAATAATTAATAATAAGGAAAATATAGACAATTTAAATAAAAATTATCAACAATTAAATGATGAATTATTAAGCTTTAATCCCTACACTATGAAAGAAATTATTCAAGCAAAATTTGACCCATTAATATATGATAAAAATAATTATCCTGATATGAAATATTATTCAGTATCTAATATTTGTAATTATAAAGCATTTGTAGATAAATTTCAATCATCAGAAGAAAATAAGAAATATTATTCTTTGATTAACATATTAATTAATAAGGAATCAGAATTAACACAAAATTCAATTAATATGAAAACTTTATCAGAAATAAATAATTTAATAAATTTACTATTAAATATTTATTCATTTAAAATATCGAGAGAAGATGCCAAAATAAAAAAATTAAGTGATGAATTAACATATATTAAAGATTTATATAACGAAATAAATTCAATAAAACTTGATAAAGATCAATTTATAAAAAATTATATTGAACCTTTTATCAAAAGTTGGAATGTAATCAAAAAAACATCTATTCAATATAAATGCAGACTTTTAAGAGATCTAGGGAAAGGAGAGAAACCCCTTGAACTAAGCATTGATAATGCTTTATGCTACTTTTTGGCTGATGATGGAGATAAAGAAGGTGGAATGTTTTTAGCTGCTGCTTATCAAAATTATATAATTTGGCAAAATAATTTTATTAATGAAATAATTTCTAAAAATGACATAAAAGGAATTCTTAATAGTTATGTATCGAAATTGGAACAAGAAGTTTTAGTTCAAGATGCAACAAAAGATGAGATTATAAATATAGATGATAATATTTATAAGAATTTTATGGATTTCATTTCAACTTATTCAATGAGGAATATTTTTGATAAAAATAATAAAATTAATTATAAAAAATATAATGAAATAAAATATGATTATGATTTAATTGAAGAAGAATTAGGAAAGATAATATTACCAGGATTGAAAAAATTTAAAAATGATAAAATTAAATTTATAACTTATTTATTTGAAGGATTTAGGGGAGGAAATAGTACTATATTAGTTGATTATAATTCAAAATATATACAAAGAGAATTATCAGAAAATGAAAAAGATGCTTTAAAAGAATTATTGGAAGATAATAATAATAGTAAATTTTATAATGATGTTTTTGCATCTTTACAAATACTTATGAATGAAATAATAAAAGAAAATTATGATCAAAATCACTTTATATATAAAATAATAGAATCTCTTCCAAATTATATCATATTAAATGATAAACTTGTTCAAATGTTTAAAAGTAAATATGAATTTAATGATCCAATTCTAAAAGTTTTTACTATTAATTCATTAGTATCAATTTTCGAGCATTTTGAATCTCTATGTTGGAGCGAAATAAGAAAAAATATTCTACCAGATTATCAATTAGAATTATCTGAAGAGGCCAAAAAATATATTTGTTACTTATTTTGAAAAAAATAAAAATGAAGAAAAATTAATTAATATTAAGAATTTTACAACAGCTTTAAGAAGATTAATAGCTAGGTCAATTGCAGGCTCAAGACAAGAAACTGATATTAAATCTGATAGTGCATTAAAATTGTATATTTTTAGAGAAGATTTATGGCCAACTGGCTTTATGGATAATGATCTTTTTGAAATGCAAATATTTGAAATTTGTAGAGATGATATATTTGTTGGTAATTGCTGGAATTTATATAATATTTTAGATGGAGATAGTTATATAGAAGAAATTAAGAAAAAAGATAATGATAAAAATAAAAAAGGAGATAATTTGCCTAATATTGGAGAAAATAAAAATGGGGAAAATAATGATAATGAAATTAAAGAAGGTGAAGATATTGATAATTCAGATGAGGAAAAGGAAGAAGAAGAAGAGAGAGAAGAATATTAAATAATAAATTCTATTAATTATTTAAAATAAATTAATGTAAACTTTTTTTAATATTAAAATAATCTAATTCTATTTTATTTGATTGTTAATTTTTATTAATGTTCAAATTCATTTTTTAATAATATTATTTATTAAATTTTTTTATAATTATTAATTATTTTATTATTAATTGATGTCATCAATTTATTAATTAAAATTATTTTTTAATTATAAAATAATAACAATTAATTGGGGATTGGGGATTGGGGATTGGGGATTGGGGA
>JAJNAB010000016.1:0-16279 GCA_023783335.1 Enoploplastron triloricatum | reverse complement strand
CCCCAATCCCCAATCCCCAATCCCCAATCCCCAATCCCCAATCCCCATTTTTTAAAAAATAATTAAAATATAATTAAATATAATTTAATTAATTAATTTTTTTAATAATAATTATATTAATTTTTAAATATATTTATTGATCAAATTCTCTTTCTTCTTCCTCCTCTTCTTCTTCTTCCTCGTCATCTTCTCCTTTTTTCTTTTTATTTTTTTCGTCCTTTTTTTCTTCTTCATTTTGGTTTGAATTTGTATTTATTTCAAATTCATTATTGTTATTATTATTTATTTCTTCTTGCTTTTGCTTCTCTTCTCTATTTTTATTTATTTCTTTTTCAAGAATTGTATCTCCATCTAATAAATTATATAATTTCCAACAATGACCAATATTTAAATCATCTTTTATTATTTTGACAATTTCTTGTTGGAACAAAATATTTTCACATAATTCCTCTCCCCATAATTCATATTTATTTATATATAAACTTAACTTGGCTTCTGCTTTAATATCAATTTCTTGTCTTGTTCCTGCAAGTGATCTTGATATTATTTTTCTTAAGGCTGAACTTAAATTCTGTTTATTAATGATTGCATCTTTATTGTCTTTATTTTTTTCAAAGTAATCAAGAATAAACTTTTTAGTTTCATCTGGTAGTTCAAGTTGATAATCGGGAAGCATACTAGTTTTAATATCTTTCCAACATAAAGCTTCAAAATATTCAAAAACAGTAACTAAAGTACTAATAGTAAATACCTTTTCTTCCATAAATTCATCATGCTTATCTTTGAAAAATTTGACAAGCACTGGATTTAATATTATATAATCTGGAAGAGATTCAATAATTTTACAAATTAAATGGTCACTGTTATAATTTTGTTTAATTATTTCATTCATAAGTATTTGTAAAGAAGCGAAAACATCTTTATTAAAATTCCTATTATTATTATTTTTTAATAAATCGTATAAAGCATTTTTTTCATCATCAGTTAATTGTCTTGGAGGATATTTAGAATTATATTCAACTAAAATAGAACTACTATCTCCTCTAAATCCTTCAAATAAATAGGTTATAAATTTAATTTTATTATTTTTAAATTTTTTTACTCCTGGTAATATTATTTTTCCTAATTCTTCTTCAATATAATCGAAATTATATGAAATATTATTATAATTTTTGTAATTTATTTTATTATCTTGGCCGAAAATATTTCTCATGGAACTATGATGAATTAAATCATTCAAAGATTTATAAGTTTTATCATCTATATTAATAATATCTTCTTTAGAAGCATCTTGAACATCTATTTCTTGTTCTAATAAAACCACATAACTATTAAGAATTCCATTCATATTATTTTTACCAATAATTAAATTAACAAAAGCATTTTGCCAATCAATTAAATTTTGATAAGCGGAAGCCAAAAACATACCACCTTCTATATCTCCATCATCAACTAAAAAGCAAGATAATTTATTATCAATAGTCATATCAAGAGGCTTTTGCCCTTTATCTAATTCTCTCAAAATTCTGCATTTATATTGAACTGATTTATCTTTAATTAAATCCCAACTTTTTATAAATGGATTTACATATTCTTTTATAAATTCTTCTTCATTATTTATTTTATTTGGATTTACTTCATTATAAGTATCTATTATATGCCCTAATTCATTTTTAAAAATTTTTTCTTTTGCTTCTTCTCTACCTATTTTAAATGAATATATGTTTAACATTATATTTGTTAATTTGTTTATATTTTCTAAACTTTTCATTCTAAGTGCATTTTGGGTAATATCATCATCTTTATTTATTAATATATTTATTAAAGAATATTTATTTTCATTTTCTTTAGAAGAATTAAATGCATTAACAAAGGTATTAAAATCTTGAACTCCAGAAACTGAATAATACTGCATATCAGGATATGAAGCTGGATTATAATTTGATGGATCATAATTTGCCAGTATTATTTCTTTAATACTTTGAGGATCGAAACTAACTAAATCATTATTCATTTTTTGATAATCCTTATTTATTTTTTCTACATTTTCTTTCTTAGAAATCATATCCATAATATAATTATTTATTTCTTTTTCAAAAGCATTTAATTTATCCACAGTATCAACTGATTTTAAATTATTAATAGCTTCGCTTAATTTATCAAAAATCATATTCATAAATATTTGTATATTTTCAACTCCTTTTTCTCTTAAAGCTACTCCTATATATTCCCAATTTTTTTTAATGATACCAAATAATGTATGAGGGAATAAATTTTCAACTAAATAATTTTGAACATCATTTTTAGATAAATTATTTAATATATAACTTCCAAGTAAATATGAATATAAAATATAATTCAAAATTCTAAATGTAATAATATTCATTTCTCTAATAGGGGCTTTTTTTTCAAAATCAGTAATTTCATAATCTTTAATAATTCCTTTTTGAGGCTTTATTTGATTTTTATCCACATAATTTTCTTTAAATTCTTTTAAAGTAACATGAACAAAAGAATTAAGCCAATTTGGGTAGCTTCTCCATTGATTAGAAAAATTTGTGTCATCAACTTTTTCATAGAATACTCTTATATCTTGCTTACTACAAACATGATTAAGACCACCTATAACATGCCCTTTTGGACATTGATCTGTAGCCATAGGAAAAGTGCAAGGCTTTACCTCATATAAAAATCCACAATCTTTGCAAATATAATATCCCATATTCAATCTTTGCTTTAATTTTTCATCTAGAATATTATAAGATTTTAGATATTCATCTGCTAAAGGAAAAGATCCAGGAATAAAATTATTATTTATAAATTTAGCAGCATCCTTTTTAAGTAATTCGTTGTAGAAGCATTTTTGTCCATTTATTTGAGAGTTAAAAATAAATCTTAATGAATATAATAATATTTCATATTCTTCTTGAGTTAAAGCATTATCTGATATTTTTTTAACGACTTCATTTTGGAATAAATCATCATTTAATAAATACCTATATAATTTTTTTCCTTCTTCTCCTAATTTAATTTGATTATTAGATGTTTCATATACATTTTTCATTATATTTATTATATTTTTTTTATCATTTCCATATGTATATGAAATAATTTTATTTACTAATATTGAATAATATCCATCAAAATTGTTATTTATTTCATTATAGTCTAAATTTACATCTTTTTGGTCTTTTAGATATTTACCTTCTATTAACAAAGATAATTTTTTATAAATAGCTAAACTTTTTGGACTAATAAAACTTTCTTTAAATATATATTTTGCACTATCAATTTCTTTTTTTAATTTTTCTGTTAATTCTTGGAATATAGGCATATTTAAGTTAGAATTTATAAATTGATCGAAATTTTCATATTTTTTACAGAATAATCTCCAAATATAAATATTTCTCATATTTCTAATAGCTTGATTATTCTCATCTTTATCATTTAATAATCTATCTATCTCTTCCCATTTGCATTTATCATAATGTGCAAAAGCTATTTCAACATAAAAATAACAATAAGTCTTTATATAGGCAATTGCATATAATTTCAAAAAATTATTATCATTTTTATTTTTACTTTCATATAAATATTGAATAGCTTTCTTTAAATAATTCAAAGAAAGAGATAAAAGCATTTTTTCACAACATTTTTCAGTATACTGATTTTTATTTTTATTAAGAATTGATAGAAAATAAGATTGGCATTGACCTTCAAAGAAGTACAATAATATTTCATTAAGATCAGGGGAATTTATATTATTGCAAATATCTATTATTTTCTTAAATTTTACCAATTTATCATTATCATTTATATTAAGGAAATGTTTAATTAAATCTTCATCTTTAGTGTCTTTTTTCTTTTGTTCAGGTTTAATATCTCTTAGTGTTTCAGATAAAAATATTTTTGATTTTTTTGCTAATAATTCATTTTTCAAAAAGTTTTCTACAATTTTTATTCTTATATCATCATTATAAATATTTTTATATTGTTGTCTAAATATAAAAAACAATAAATTGGTATATTCATCTTTTTTTTCTTTAAAAGTCTCATCAAAAATTTTAACCAAATCTAAAATTATATCATATAATTGAATATAATTGCAATTATATAACAAAACTGATTGCTCTAATAAATTATTCATAATTTTTTCGTAATTTTTTTCAAATTGTTCATGATTAGATTTATATGCTTCTTCGATTTTTATGATATATCTTATATTATATATTTCCTTGCTATATAAGAAAAATTTTCTGTTAATTTTCTGTAAATTTGCTTCAACTGAAGTTAAATAATAAAAATATTCAAAAAATTTGACTTTATCTTTTCCTATTAATTCTATACTATATGATAAAATAGCTCTTATTAAAGATTCAATTAAATTAAAGAAATTTATATTTACTATTTTTGTATATTTTTTATTTCTTTCAGATATTTCATATTTTATAATTTCTTCATCTAAAATTCCATTCATAACTTCTTCTAAATCTCCGCAATATTTTTGAATATCTATAAATATATCAAGAAAATTTTGAATATCTTCCTTATATCCCCGAGTAAATAATGCAATTTTTGCAAATTCATCAATTGTATTTTCGAAAATATAATGTTGATTATTGTTGTCACTAAATTTAATTTTAATAATTAATTTTAGGAAGCCTAATAAAATTTCATTAGTTCTATAATTTGTTTGCTTCTTTTCTATATACTTAGTGATAAAATATTTTAAATAATCATTTAAAATCATTTTTTTTAATTCTTCATTATTTTGATTATATATTGCTTTAAATAAATCAATTTTATTCATTTCAACTTTTATATTCTCTGCAAATCTATCATTTTTTTTATGATAATTTTGTATGGTTTGGGCTTCCTTTTCATTATCTATATTACTTTTTCTTAATACTCCTTCATTATTTAAATATTCTGAGCATATTTTTTCATCAATATATTTAATTATAGTTTCTAAATAGGATTTGCTTTTTGGTATTTCTAATCCATTATAAATGGTAACTTTATTTGCATTTATATTCATTTTAAGTTGAGGGACAAAATTAAATTTACTTTTTTCAAAAACACCATTAATTAAGTTGCTGAAATATTCATTTTGCATAATTAAATCTAAATGAGAATTACTTAACATTGGATTTAATATATTCTCTTTTAAACTAAATAATATAATTTTGAGCAAATAAGAAAAAAAATATGTGCTTAATTTACTATTTATAACTTCAAAGAAATCAACATCATTTACATCTATAATATCTGAAATAAAAATATCTTTTATTACACCTTTTATTGATTTTCCTTGCTTTTTTAAATTATTCATTATAAGTGGTTTTACTATCTGACTATTAATAATTTTTTCAGCAATTTTCGTTGTATAATTTTTCAAATTTAATTCCTTTGTTTCAAATAGAATGGTATATTTCATATAATTTAAAATTGTAAATATTTTATTTTCTATGAAATTGGAATTATTTACATAAGCTTTTGCTAATTCTTCTTCATTATTTTTTTGCATTAAATTTAGGACATTAAAGTTTTTCTTACCTTCCTTTTCATCCTTATCTTCTTTACCTTGTAAATTATCTATGAAAATATGATAAAATTCATCATTAACAAAAGATATATAATCAGGTATTACAACTTTTTTAACTTTAGCATCTTTTGACATTCTTTGTTTATGAACAATAAACAATATTAATTTATCTTTTAATTTAGGATATTCCTTTTCAAAATTATTTATTATATAATTAACTGAATTTATTTTATTTGAATTATTTTCAGTTACTTTAAATATCAATAATTTTTTATTTTTCGAATTAGTGAAGGATTTCAACATATATATTAATTCATTTTCTGATTTAGGAGTATCTATCATATCCATTGTAATTGACTGTTTATTAAATTCGCCAAATTTATTCTTTATTTTTTTTTCCTCTTCTTCAAATAAATTTTCAGTGCTTTTACTAAAAGTATAAATAATATTTTTTCTTGATTCAATTTTTTCGAAAAATGAATCAAAATTAATATATTGTGAATTTTTATAAATTTCTAATATAGCTTCTTTTATTCTATTATATTTTTGGTCTATATTAGCATATAACATTGAAGCAATAATATCTTGGCAAAATGTTGGGACAATTATTTTTAAAACTTCTTTTATCATATGATCTTCATATTCTGGATTATCTTTTTTGATCCATTCTTCTTTTTCATTCTTCATCTTATCATTTTTAATTTTAAATATTAATCCTTCAATATTATGAAGTTTGCAATTAATCAATAATTTTTCTAAATCAATCTTTAATTTTTCATTTTTATTAAAAGAAGAAACAAGGTCTATATATTCAACTATTTTTTTTGCAATTTCAATGTCTTTTTCTTCTAATAACATATTAAATGAAACAATATGCTTTTCAAATCTATTTAAAAATGGAGGATCTAATTTTAAATCTTTAATTTTATCATTATTGACAATAACTATTACATGAAAATCTTTATTAACTTCTGAAGATATTTTAGCATATTCAAAAGCAATTCTAGCAAATTTTTTATCACCCATTATTGTAAAATTTTGATTAAATAAGTCATATAAAGAAGCATATATCATATCTAAATCTCTTAATATTAAAACATTATCTGTTTCCATAATATATTTAATTTTATTTAGAATTTCTTCACTATATCTACCTGATTTAAGATCATTTTTATATTTACTTCCAACTAATTCAATGAATTTTTTATCTAATGAATTAAGAAGATATTTTACTATATCACTTCCATCATTTCCTTCACTAATTAGCATTAAATATCTACTATTTGGATCTAATATATTTTTTTTTATTGCATCTAAAATTGAGAAATTTTTTTCAAGATTAACATTATCATCAAATTTTGCTCCATATATTTCTATAAAAATTTTTTTTATAATTTCGTTTGAATTTTCAAGACCACCAAAATTTCTATTTAAAGAAAGTAATGCAATTTCAGATAATATTCTAGCTTCATTTTTTGGTAATTCATTTCTTTTTTGAATTAGTTCCCTCATTGCAATTTTAATTAAATTATAAAAATCTCTATTACCATGAAAATCTTTATTCTCTTGTATACTATTTTGATTAAATTTAATGTATTTAAAATAAGTTAATGCTAAGGCTTCAAAAAATTCTTTATAATTATTAGATAATTTATTATCTAATGCTTCAGCAATAGAAATAGCTGTTTCTTCTAAATCATGGATATCATAATCAGTTATAGTTAAGCTTAGAGCACGATTTATTTTGGCTGCATCCAATCTCCAATTTGAAATACCTAAAAATGGTACAGAATTTTCAGTATCTTTTTCCAATAAATAATGTATAACTTTTAAGGGATTGTTGCTTGATCTTTCTGCCAAACCCATTTCATCAAAGAAAACCAAAGTAATGAAATTCCTATCTTTATTTTTCTTTTGGGCATTAAATGCCTTATTAAATACTTGCTCAATTCCTTCAGCTGTACTAGTTTCTGAACCCTGATAATAATATCTATATAATTTTCCCTTTTTTTTAAACATATCACTTTCAGAATATTCTCCTTTTAAAGTATTATATAAAATTTGAAAACTTAATGATTTTCCTGTTCCTGGTTTTCCTACAATAATTAAAGGAACTTTATTATCAATACATGTAAAACATGTAAATAAATTTTCTCTTAAAGCCCTATTTAAAGCAATACCACTACCTTTTTCTATTGACATTTCATTTGTTATTCTTTTTATTTCACTATCAGGAATTTTTAAAAAGCTACTTTTTTTATAAAATATATTTAGTTGATCAGATAATTCTTCTCTATATTTTTTATCATTAAGCCTTAGATAGTAGCACAAATATAATGTCATATTTATACTTGATTTCATTTTTCTAGAAGGAGTGTCATTAAATGATTTTATAAAATATTCAAAAAATATTCCAAATCTTCTTATTTCTCTCAAACTTACTGAAGAATTATCATATTTTCCTCTTATAAATTTATGGCAAATGACAATGCTTTCAATCATTTCATTTGTTAAATCATTTAAATCTTTTTCATTAATATTTTTTATTACTCCTTCTCTTTTTAATTTTTCAACAATTGATATAATAGTATTATTAATATATTTCTTTTCATCTGCTTCTTGTAATGAAGCAAAATCAAAAACAAAATTAAGTAAAGCATGGGGTAGAGGATTGACAGTATATACCAAATTATTTAATTTACTTTTTTCTTTCATATTATAATAAACCAGGCCACTTTCCCTCATTTTTTTTTTCAAAATTCTATAAGGATTGCATGCACCTAAAAATACATAATTATCATTTATTTTTTTCCCTAAATAAGTATGATTGCACATTATCTCTGTAATTAAACCTAAGGAATTGCATGTATTAATTTCATCTAAGAAAATCCAAGTTAATTCATTTTCTGCTCCTTCTTCTTTTATTTCTTTATTTACTTGTTCAATAAAATCAACTATTTTTTGATCTGTTGTTCCAGCATGAATTTGCAATCTTTTCCATCTACAAATTCCTTTTCCATATAAAGTTGCTAACATTTCTAATAATTTAGTTTTACCTACTCCAGTTTCACCCATTAATATAACTGGTATTTTTGCTTCTATATTTAATAAAATTCTTACCATCTTAATGAAATTATCTGATACAAAAATATAATTCCCTAAATTTTCACATAATTTTTTTATATCATCAATACTCATTTTATCCAAAGAAAATAATTTTTTAATTTGTTCACAGAAGGCTTCATGCTTCATATTTTTATAATCTACTAATTCCTCTAATTTATTAAGATCCGTGTTTTGCGAATTCCATAATTGCTTTAAATCATTATAATCTTTATCTTTTTTATTATTATTTGAAATTATACTCAAAGAGCCTCCATCACGATTAAAAAAGACTAAGCTTGGTTTTATTTGCTCAAAAGAAAATATTTCTTGCTTTTTATCTTTATCTGCTAAATCCATAATTTCATCTTCTTTTGCTTGATTTTCATCATATTTTCCAAACATTTCAATTGATTTAGTTTGTTTTAGCAAAATTGTATCGAATGGGGAACGGGTAAAAACTTTTGTCAAATCAATAAAGTTTTTTATTACTGAAACTCTAGCTTTTTTTATTATATTTTCTTTTCCAAGACTTCTAGCTAATTCGTAATCAAAATAAGGATTTTCTGTGAATTTTCTGAATTGAATAGATAAAATTTTAATAAAATTCATTTTTTGATAATAATTTTGATTTTGAACCTGGAAATGTTTATTAATAATTTTTTCACATTCAGCAGCATTTTTTTGGATAGGATCATCCAATTTAATATTTGTGGTTCCTATTTGATTACTATCATAAAGAGATAAAACTTCAGCTACAATTGATATTGGTGAATTCTTAATAATTTGGGCATTTTCTTCTAATCTTAAAGGATTTAATTTTTCTATA
The DNA here is from genome assembly GCA_023783335.1 of Enoploplastron triloricatum. Classification (NCBI taxonomy): domain Eukaryota; phylum Ciliophora; class Litostomatea; order Entodiniomorphida; family Ophryoscolecidae; genus Enoploplastron; species Enoploplastron triloricatum. The sequence continues at coordinate 6,803 of JAJNAB010000016.1, read as the reverse complement.
TATATTTTATTAAATAAGCTTAATAATTTATATTTTTTATCAAATTCTACATATCCTTTTGGAATTTCAATTATTAAATGAACTTCATTACCTAAATAATATATTTTTTCTCCTGAATCTATATATCTTAAAATAGTTAAATTAAATAAAATTTCATTCAATAAATCTTCATTATCAGTATCAGATAAATCTAAATGCAAATAACAATTTTTTGCATTGTTTAAATCTAAATTGAGATTAATTAAGTTATTAATTACATAATTTCTTGTAAAAGATCCTCCTATTGGCAAATAATGATAATTGCCTCCTTTATTTTTGACTTTATAAATTATTTCAGTTGTCTTTCCAAATCCAGAAAATTTAGAAGAATATAAATCAATTTTATCAAATATTTCATTTTTTTTTTCATATTTCTTCAAAAAAGAATTATTTAAAATATTTTTTTCTGGAATTAATTTTTCAATATCTCTTGCTAAACCTGAATCAACTTTTTCATATATAAATAATAGATATGAATTTATCATTCTTTTTTTTAATTTATAAAGAAATTTAAGAGTTTTTATAAAAGACTGTGTCACAGATAATTCTAAACATTCCATATTAGCAATTAAAAATAATATAGGTTTATCGCAAAATAAAGCCCGATATAAAAATGCTTTTATTTTTTCAATTGTTGTATCTTCATTACAAACTAATAAAGTATCTATTATTGGGACATTATCTGTAAGATTTAAATAAATATTTAAAATATTAGTAGTTAGATCACAATTATCTCCAATTTTTATTTTTCTATATAAACCTGGGGCCAATTCAGAAGATTCTAATACTTTATTTTTTTGATAAATTAAATTTAAATTAGAATTATTGCTTTCAAATAATTTTTCTAAATATTTATTTATATTTTCTATTTCATTTAAATCATTATCATAATCATAATTAATTTTAGTATTTTTAATAGTATTTAAAGATACTGAATTGATTAAATGAGATATATCTTCATTTTTATTTTTTGTATTTTCATATAAATTGATAAATTGTTGCCCATAAAATAATCTTAATAATGGAAATTCTTTATATCCTTTCTTTATAGACTTTTTAAAAGATTCATTTATTTCATTATATTCTTCAATTATTTTTTCTAAATTTTTTTTTGATATATTTTTATCAAAAGCATTTGAATCTTTGATTTTTAATGATAAATTTATGACCTTTGGATATCCTGATTTAAGTAAACTGTTTAAAGTTTCATTCAATTGTTTTATATTATCTATTAAACTTATAAATTCTTTTGTTATTTTTTCCTTACTAATTTTATTATTTTGGTCATTTTCTTCTCCTTCATTTTTTAAAGCATTTGTATTAGTACTAGACATTAATATTTTATTTCTCAATTCTTCTAATTCATTTATATCTGCAGTTACCTCTTTTCCATTTTGATTAGTATATTTAATATTAAAAGTAAAAGCATTAAATTGAGGATCTTTATATATTTTTACAGATGATTCCTTAAGCAAAGAGTCGATTTTTTGTATAGTCATTTCAGGATTTTCATGATATAATTGATATAGTTGGATAATTTCCCCATAAGTATTTAGATATCCTTGTAACTTTATTACTATTTTTTTATTCTTATTAAATTCTTCTTTGAAAATTTTGAGTAGAATTTCATCTGATTTAATTTCTTTATTATTCATTAAATTAGTAAAAAATCTATAAACGTCCATCAAATTATCAACATCTGTTGTTTGCAATTGAGAATTTTCATTTTCATCAATAAATTCATTTAAATTTCTAATATCTAAATTTGAATCTTTTATTTCTTTAATAAATAATATGGATTCTTCTTTTCCTAATAATAATTCATAGAATTTAATTAAAGTTGTTTCAACATTTATATCATAATCATATTTTTTTAATAAATCTATTGCTTTTTTAATATCTTCTCCACTAACACCATTTGAAATTATTGTATTATAAGTTGATTTAAAATTATTTAAAAATTCAGTCTTTTGAATTTTATTAATTTTATCAAAAGCCTCAATGAAATATATAATTCCATTTAATAATTTCGAAACTTTATCTTTATTTGAAAAATTAATTAAATCATCTAATAAATGATTTCTAATATAATCTTTTTTCCCTAAATTTTCAAATTCTTTTTCTATAAAATTCATTTCTTTTTTTATATTATTGTTTTTATTTTGAATGGCTTTCATAATTTCTTTAACATTATTAATTTCAAAGAAGGGTTCTTTTGATTCTTTTTGATTAATTATTCTTGTTAATGTATCTATATAGTTTTGTTTTGATTCATTGAAAAGTTCATTTTCATTTTCAGATTCATAATTATCATTTTTTTTTTTTATATATATTGCCATAAAAAAAAATGAACTTTTATATTTTATATTCTTACTTTCTTCAATTGCTTGTTTTAAGTTAAATTCTTTGTTATCCTCAATTAAATTATTATTATCTAATATTTCACAAATTTTTTTTTGTTTAAATTCATTTAATTTTTGATTTATTAATATTATTATATCCTTTTTTGAATAACTATAAAATGTATTATAATAATCTTCAATAATTTCTAATTCCTCAAATTTTTTTTTACATTTTTCTAATGATTCCTTTAGCTCATTATAAATCTTATTTGCATTTTTTTCTTTTTCTTTTTTATCTTCTTCATCATCTACAATAACCAATACTTTATCCTTAAAAGAATCATCTTCATCTATCAAATTATTAATTACGTCATATCTTACTTGATTTTTTTTTAAATCATTTAATATTCTAAATTTAATTTCTAAAGAAGCATAAAGATATTTACCTTGAACTATATCTGGATTTTTTATTAATTCATGACATTTTTTAAAGAAAAGTTTAAAAAGTAAAAATTTTTCATTTTCTTCCCTTTGATAAAAATCTTTTTCTGACATTATTTTATTATTCAATTCATTTAAAAAATATATGCAAAGCTCTCTCTCTTTACATAATAATAATAAAGAAACCAATGACTCAGCATTATTATGTCTTGCTCTATTTTCCCTAAGGAAAAAATTGATTATATAATTTTTTATTTTCATTACTAAGTTACCCATTTTATTATTTTTTAACAAATGAAAATAATATTTAGAAGTCAAATCAGCATTAAATTCTATTAAATTAATTACATAATCTAATTTTAAATTATTATAAATATTGATAGTAAACCAATTATCAAAAATTTCAAAAATTAAATCAAAATCTTTTTCTGTCACAAAAATAGTCTCTATTACTTCTCTTATTTTTCCATTTATTAATAAAGTAAAATCTTGATCAAAATATTTAATAGGGAATATATCAAAAATACCTTTTAAGTCTTTAATTTTTTCTATTTGCTCTAATAATATTTGGTGAAATCTCTTTTTTATAGGATAATTGGATTTAGAAAATAAATCCCATAATCGATTGTCTTTTATTAGTTTTATATTATTTAAATAATTTTTATCTTTATCTGTTATAGGTATATAATTAAATATCTTTGGATCTCTATTCTCATTATTGCTATAATAGTCATTATAATAATAAATATCTTGTGAAAGAATAAAATTAATTATTTCTCCACTTGTTAATTTATTATTCTTAATTAAATATTTTCCTTTTTCATGCACTTTCTTATAAAAATAATCTATATAATATGAATTTATTTTTTGAGTTTTAAGAAGAGCTACGATATTATTTAATAAACAGAATTCATGCAATTCTTTATTTGAATAAAAGTCAACCATTTTGCTAAATATTTCTTCTAAATTAATTATATTAAACTTATCTTTTGTGACACCAATGATTTTTGCTAAAATAGTAAAAATAGTTAAAATATCATTATCATCTTTTGTCAGATTATTTAAAGTTAAAAGATAATTTGATTTTCCTCTATAAAATTTTGAACTTTCATCTAAAATTTTGCAAATAATTTCACAATTTTCTTGAATGAAATTTAAACTATTTGTAAATCCATTTATTATTTTTATTGTATAATTAATTTCATCTTTATTTTCTGATACTAATAATAAATTTTTTTGAAATGATTTTAGTTCTTTATCATTTTCAAAAGATAAATCATTAAATTTTAGTGATTTATTATTTAATAAATCAAATATAGATCTACAATAATCCCTCCCATTTTTTGAATTAATTAATTTCATTAAATATTCTTTGTCATATAAAGCATATATATATACAATTAAATTTATTAATTTAGATTTTTGCCTTTTTATAATTAAATTATCTATATCTTCAGATAATAAGCAATATTCATGATTTAAACGATTTCTTTGATTCTTTTGTTCTTCAAATAATTGTATTACTTCAATATTTTTAGGTTCTAACTTAAATAAAGAACAAAATTTAAAAAATATTAGAATGTTTTGGGCTATTAATTCAATTTGCCGACTAATACTTATTTTATATATTAATTCTTCTAATAAATTTTTTTGATAAATTTGTTCTATATTATTTTTTTTATCAAAAAAGTATTTGAAAAAAGAATTAACAATTGTATATAAATAATTTTCAGGAAAATTATTTGGATTATCAAAATAAATGTTACTTAAATTAAAATAATTATCGGTCCCGTATCTTATCTCTATTATACTATTATATTGTTGGGCATAATTTTTATTCAATTCTAAAGATAGTGATAATCTTCTAATTGATTTTTCTAATGGAACTTGAATTATAAACAATATAATAATCTCCCCTTTAGTAGTTTTAAGTCTTCTTTCACTTATTAATCTTAAATCATAATTAATAAACACATCTTTAAAATATCCACTTTCATCCAAATAAGCTGCAATACTTAAATAATTAAGATATTTTTCCTGAATAGCAAAGTGTAAAAAAATATTATATTTTGAATTCTTTTTCATAGGTTCAATTTTATATTGTTTTAATTTTAAAAACCTTATTTTTTCTTCTCTTTTTTCTTCTATTTCTTCTTTTTTTTCTTCTTCTTTTTTTTCTTCTTTTTTTACATCTTCTTTTTCAACTCTTTGCTCTTTTACTTTATTATCTAATGGATCGAATATTTTTATTCCATTATTTTTGTTTTTATTATTTATATCTTTTTGTAAATTTTTATTTTTTTCTGCCCTTAATATTTGGGTTTTTGGAATTTTCATTTCGTCTAAATTTTCATCTATATTCATATCAATATTTGTTATAGGAGATGAATTATTATCATTTTTTCTCTTTTTTGAATCTGAAGGTTGGGAATTATTCTGTTCAGAATCGGAAGGTAGCCTATCTGTTATTTGCTTACCTTTATCTTTTTGTTGTTCCGACTTGATTTTTTTAATTTCATCCTTTAAAAACTGCTTTAATATATCTTTTTCTTCTTGTGATATTTCAGATAATTTTTCAATTTCAGACTCTTTTATTAAATAATACTTTTTCCCATCTAAATTCAATTGTTCTTTTAAAAATTTTTCGATATCTTCTTTTTTAGTTTTTTTTGTTATTTTAACTCTTGAATCTTTAGGTTCATCCTTAGGTTTACTTTCTTCTTCATTTTCTCCTAAATTTAAAAATTCTATTAATTTATCTTTTTCCTCTTTGGATAGTTCTTTTAATTCTTTAATTTTTTTTTTATTTAGAGAAAATAACAGTTTTCCATCAAATTTTAACTCTTTTACCGCTTTTTCTGAAAAATTTAAATTTTTATTTAAAAATTTTTCTACATCTTCTTCATTACTTTCCTTTGTAATTGTTATTTCTGACTCAGTTTCTTTATTTGATGATGCCTGTTCTCCCTTTTTGGCTTTTTCTTCTTTTAAAAATTTTTTTAATTTTTCTTTTTCTTCCTGAGAAATTTCTTCTATTTCATCAACATCTTTTACATCGAATAAAAATAGACTTTCCCCATCTAAACCCATTTTTTCTATTGATTCTTTTTTGAAACCTAATTTTAATTCCAAAAAATTTGCCACTTCCTCATTTGTACTTTGAGCTGTTATTACTAATTCTGGCTCATTTTTATTTTCAGGAAACAAAAATTTTTTTAACCTTTCTTTTTCTTTTTCAGTTATATCTTTTAAATCATTTACATCTGTCTCTTCTAATAAAAATAAACTCTCACCATCTAAGCCTAAGTTATCGATAGATTCTTGAGAAAATTTTAATCTCATTTTTAGAAATTTAGCAACTTCTTCATCTGTACTTTCTTTAGTTATTAGAATATCTTCTTTAGGCTGTTCATCTTCTTCTTCTTTTTCTTCAACTTTAATAGTTTTAAAATGTTCTATATATTTCTCCAATTTTTTCCTTTGTCCTAAATTCAAGCCTAAAGTTTTCATTTTTTCTTCGTCAAGTTGAATTAGGCCTTTTCCATCCAAGTCATTTAAATATTCTTTGAAATTAAGACATTTTTCAAAAAAATTTTTGACTTCTTCTGGCTTTGATTTGGATGTAATGACTTCTTTAATTTCTTTTGGCTTAAATTTTTCTTCATTTTCACTTAAAAATTTTTGAATCTTTTTCACAGGACCCACCTTTAATCCTAAAGATTTAAAATCTATATTTGATAATAAGATATCACCTGATATATCTTCTTTTATTAAAATATTTTTATTTTCTTCAGTTATTTTGAATTTTTTCAGGAAATAATCAGCTACTTCTTCTTTTGTTGATTCACCCGAAATAGTTATTTCGGACATTTTTTTTTATATAATTAAAATTTATTTTCTAATATTTAAATAACTTTTTTTGGTATCTATTTTTTTAATTCAATAATAATTAAAATGGGGATTGGGGATTGGGGATTGGGG
>JAJNAB010000015.1:0-16285 GCA_023783335.1 Enoploplastron triloricatum | reverse complement strand
AATCCCCAATCCCCTATCCCAAATCCCCAATCCCCAATCCCCAATCCCCAAAAAAAATGATAATTATAAATTGATTTTTTAAAAAATAATTAAAATATAATTAAATATAATTTAATTAATTAATTTTTTTAATAATAATTATATTAATTTTTAAATATATTTATTGATCAAATTCTCTTTCTTCTTCCTCCTCTTCTTCTTCTTCCTCGTCATCTTCTCCTTTTTTCTTTTTATTTTTTTCGTCCTTTTTTTCTTCTTCATTTTGGTTTGAATTTGTATTTATTTCGAATTCATTATTGTTATTATTATTTATTTCTTCTTGCTTTTGCTTCTCTTCTCTATTTTTATTTATTTCTTTTTCAAGAATTGTATCTCCATCTAATAAATTATATAATTTCCAACAATGACCAATATTTAAATCATCTTTTATTATTTTGACAATTTCTTGTTGGAACAAAATATTTTCACATAATTCCTCTCCCCATAATTCATATTTATTTATATATAAACTTAACTTGGCTTCTGCTTTAATATCAATTTCTTGTCTTGTTCCTGCAAGTGATCTTGATATTATTTTTCTTAAGGCTGAACTTAAATTCTGTTTATTAATGATTGCATCTTTATTGTCTTTATTTTTTTCAAAGTAATCAAGAATAAACTTTTTAGTTTCATCTGGTAGTTCAAGTTGATAATCGGGAAGCATACTAGTTTTAATATCTTTCCAACATAAAGCTTCAAAATATTCAAAAACAGTAACTAAAGTACTAATAGTAAATACCTTTTCTTCCATAAATTCATCATGCTTATCTTTGAAAAATTTGACAAGCACTGGATTTAATATTATATAATCTGGAAGAGATTCAATAATTTTACAAATTAAATGGTCACTGTTATAATTTTGTTTAATTATTTCATTCATAAGTATTTGTAAAGAAGCGAAAACATCTTTATTAAAATTCCTATTATTATTATTTTTTAATAAATCGTATAAAGCATTTTTTTCATCATCAGTTAATTGTCTTGGAGGATATTTAGAATTATATTCAACTAAAATAGAACTACTATCTCCTCTAAATCCTTCAAATAAATAGGTTATAAATTTAATTTTATTATTTTTAAATTTTTTTACTCCTGGTAATATTATTTTTCCTAATTCTTCTTCAATATAATCGAAATTATATGAAATATTATTATAATTTTTGTAATTTATTTTATTATCTTGGCCGAAAATATTTCTCATGGAACTATGATGAATTAAATCATTCAAAGATTTATAAGTTTTATCATCTATATTAATAATATCTTCTTTAGAAGCATCTTGAACATCTATTTCTTGTTCTAATAAAACCACATAACTATTAAGAATTCCATTCATATTATTTTTACCAATAATTAAATTAACAAAAGCATTTTGCCAATCAATTAAATTTTGGTAAGCGGAAGCCAAAAACATACCACCTTCTATATCTCCATCATCAACTAAAAAGCAGGATAATTTATTATCAATAGTCATATCAAGAGGCTTTTGCCCTTTATCTAATTCTCTTAAAATTCTGCATTTATATTGAACTGATTTATCTTTAATTAAATCCCAACTTTTAATAAATGGATTTACATATTCTTTTATAAATTCTTCTTCATTATTTATTTTATTTGGATTTACTTCATTATAAGTGTCTATTATATGTCCTAATTCATTTTTAAAAATTTTTTCTTTTGCTTCTTCTCTACCTATTTTAAATGAATATATATTTAGCATTATATTTGTTAATTTGTTTATATTTTCTAAACTTTTCATTCTAAGTGCATTCTGAGTAATATCATCATCTTTATTTATTAATATATTTATTAAAGAATATTTATTTTCATTTTCTTTGGAAGAATTAAATGCATTAACAAAGGTATTAAAATCTTGAACCCCAGAAATAGAATAATATTGCATATCGGGATATGAAGCTGGATTATAATTTGATGGATCATAATTTGCAAGTATTATTTCTTTTATACTTTGAGGATCGAAACTAACTAAATCATTATTCATTTTTTGATAATCTTTATTTATTTTGTCTACATTTTCTTTCTTAGAGATCATATCCATAATATAATTATTTATTTCTTTTTCAAAAGCATTTAATTTATCCACAGTGTCAACAGATTTTAAATTATTAATAGATTCACTTAATTTATCAAAAATCATATTAATAAATATTTGAATATTTTCAACTCCTTTTTCTCTTAAAGCAACTCCTATATATTCCCAATTTTTTTTAATGATACCAAATAATGTATGAGGGAATAAATTTTCAACTAAATAATTTTGAACATCATTTTTAGATAAATTATTTAATATATAACCTCCAAGTAAATATGAATATAAAATATAATTCAAAATTCTAAATGTAATAATATTCATTTCTCTAATAGGAGATTTTTTTTCAAAATCAGTAATTTCATAGTCTTTAATAATTCCTTTTTGAGGTTTTATTTGATTTTTATCCACATAATTTTCTTTAAATTCTTTTAAAGTTACATGAACAAAAGAATTAAGCCAATTTTGAGAGCTTCTCCAATGATTAGAAAAGTTATCATCATCAGCTTTTTCATAAAATACTCTTATATCTTTTTTACTACAAACATGATCTAAGCCGCCTATAACATGTCCTTTTGGGCATTGATCTGTAGCCATTGGAAAAGTGCAAGGTTTTACTTCATATAAAAATCCACAATCTTTACAAATATAATATCCCATATTCAATCTTTGCTTTAATTTTTCATCTAGAATATTATAAGACTTTAGATATTCATTTGCTAAAGGAAAAGAGCCTGGAATAAAATTATTATTTATAAATTGAGCAGAATTCTTTTTAAGTAATTCATTATAAAAACATTTTTGAGCATTTATTTGAGAGTTAAAAATAAATCTTAATGAATATAATAATATTTCGTATTCCTCTTGAGTTAAAGCATTATCTGATATTTTTTTAACTACTTCATTTTGGAATAAATCATCATTTAATAAATATCTATATAATTGTTTTCCTTCTTCTCCTAATTTAATTTGATTATTAGATGTGTCATATATATTTTTCATTACATTTATTATATTTTTTTTATCATTTCCATATGTATATGAAATAATTTTATTTACTAATATTGAATAATACACATCAAAATTGTTATTTATTTCATTATAATCTAAATTTGTATCATTTTGGTGTTTAAGATATTTACCCTCTATTAACAAAGATAATTTTTTATAAATAACTAAATTTTTTGGACTAATAAAACTTTCTTTAAAAATATATTTTGTACTATCAATTTCTTTTTTTAATTTTTCTTTTAATTCTTGGAATATAGGCATGTCTAAGTTAGAATTTATAAATTGATCGAAATTTTCATATTTTTTACAGAATAATCTCCAAATATAAATATTTCTCATATTTCTAATTGCTTGATTATTCTCATCTTTATCATTTAATAGTCTATCTATCTCTTCCCATTTGCATTTATCATAATGTGCAAAAGCTATTTCAACATAAAAATAAGAATAAGTCTTTATATAAGCAATTGCATATAATTTCAAAAAATTATTATCATTTTTATCTTTAGTTTCATATAAATATTGAATAGCTTTCTTTAAATAATTCAAAGAAAGAGATAATAAGAGTTTTTCGCAACATTTTTCAGTATATTGATTTTTATTTTTATTAAGAATTGTAAGAAAATAAGATTGGCATTGACCTTCAAAGAAGTATAATAATATTTCATTAAGTTCAGGAGAATTTATATTATTGCAAATATCTATTATATTCTTAAACTTTACTAATTTTTCATTTTCTTTTATATTTAGGAAATTTTTAATTAAATCTTCATCCTTAGTTTCTTTTTTCTTTTGTTCAGGCTTAATATCTTTTAGTGTTTCTGATAAAAATATTTTTGACTTTTTTACTAATAATTCATTTTTCAAAAAGTTTTCTACAATTTTGACTCTTATATTATCATTATAAATATTTTTATATTGTTGTCTAAATATAAAGAATAATAAACTAGTATATTCATCATTTTTTTCTTTAAAAGTTTCATCAAAAATTTTAACCAAATCTAAAATTAAATTATATAATTGATTATAATTGCAATTATATAACAAAACTGATTGCTCCAATAAATTATTCATAATTTTTTCATAATTTTTTTCAAATTGTTCATGATTAGATTTATATGCTTCTTCTATTTTAATAATATATCTAATATTATATATTTCCTTGCTATATAAGAAAAATTTTCTATTAATTTTTTGTAAATTGGCTTCAACTGAAGTTAAATAATAAAAATATTCAAAAAATTTGGCTTGATCTTTTTGTTTTAATTCTATACTATATGATAAAATCGCTCTTATTAATGATTCAATTAGATGAAAAAAATTTATATTTACTATTTTTGTGTATTTTTTATTTCTTTCAGATATTTCATATTTTATATTTTCGTTATCTAAAATTCCATTTATAAGTTCTTCTAAATTTCCACAATATTTTTGAATATCTATAAATATATCAAGGAAGTTGTGAATATCTTCTTTATATCCTCTAGTAAATAAAGTTATTCTAGCAAATTCATCAATTGAATTTTCAAAAAAATAATGTTGATTATGGTTTTCACTAAATTTAATTTTTATTATTAATTTTAGGAAATTTAGTAATATTTCATTAATTTTATAATTTGTATCTTTTTTTTCAATATATTTAATGATAAAATATTTTAAATAATCATTTAAAATCATTTTTTTTAATTCTTCATTATTCTGATTATATATCGATTTAAAAGAATCAATTTTATTAATTTCAACCTTTATATTCTCTTCAAATCTATCTTTTTTTTTATGATAGTTTTGGATGGTTTGGGCTTCCTTTTCAATGTCAATATTACTTTTTCTTAATAATCCCTCATTACTTAAATAATCAATGCATATTTTTTCATCAATATATTTAATTAAAGTTTCTAAATAAGATTTGCTTTTAGGTATTTCTAATCCATTATAAATTGTAATTTTATTTGCATTTATATTCATTTTAATTTGAGGGACAAAATTAAATTTAATTTTTTCAAAAGTAGTATTAATTAAATTATTAAAAAATTCATTTTGCATAATTAAATCTAAGTTAGAATTATTTAGCATTTGATTTAATATATTTTCTTTGAAGCTAAATAATATAATTTTTAATAAATACGAGAAGAAATATGTACTTAATTTACTATTTATTACTTCAAAGAAATCAACGTCATTAACATCTATAATATCTGAAATAAAAACATCTTTGATTACACCTTTTATAGATTTTCCTTGCTTTTTTAAATTTTTCATTATAAGTGGCTTTATTATTTCACTATTAATAATTTTTTCAGCAACTTGTGTTGTATAATTTTTCATATTAAATTCTTTTGTTTCAAATAAAATGGTATATTTCATATAATTTAAAATACTAAATATTTTATTTTCTATAAAGTTTGAATTATTAACATAATCTTTGGCTAACTCTTCTTCATTATTTTTTTGCATTAACTTTAGGACATTAGAATTTCCTTTACCTTGTAAATTATCAATGAAAATATGATAATATTCTTCATTAACAAAAGATATATAATCTGGTATTGCAACTTTTTTAACTTTGACATCTTTTGGCATTCTTTGCTTATGAACTATAAATAATATTAATTTTTCTTTTAATTTAGGATATTCCTTTTCAAAATTATTTATTACATAATTGACAGAATTAATTTTATTTGAATTACTTTCTGTTACTTTGAATATCAATAATTTTTTATTTTTAGAATTTACAAAGGATTTCAACATATATATTAAATCATTTTCTGATTTTGGAGTATCAATCATATCCATAGTAATTGACTGCTTATTGAATTCTCCAAATTTATTCTTGATTCTTTTTTCCTCTTCTTCAAATAGATTTTCAGTGCTCTTACTAAAAGTATAGATAATATTTTTTCTAGATTCAATTTTCTCGAAAAACGAATCAAAATTATTATATTGCGAATTTTTATAAATTTCTAATATAGTTTCTTTTATCCTATTGTATTTTTGGTCTATATTAGCATATAACATTGAAGCAATAATATCTTGACAAAATGTTGGAACAATTATTTTTAAAACTTCTTTTATCATCTTATCTTCATATTCAGGATTTTCTTTTTTTATCCATTCTTCTTTTTCATTCTTCATCTTATCATTTTTAATTTTAAATATTAATCCTTCAATATTATGAAGTTTGCAATTAATCAGCAATTTGTCTAGATCAATTTTTAATTTTGCATTATTATTAAAAGAAGAAACAAGTTCTATATATTCGGTTATTTTTTTTGCAATTTCAATGTCTTTCTCTTCTAATAGCATATTAAACGAAACAATATGCTTCTCAAATCTATTTAAAAATGGAGGATCTAATTTTAAATCTTTTATTTTATTGCTATTGACAATAACTATTACATGAAAATCTTTATTAACTTCTGAAGATATTTTAGCATACTCAAAAGCAATTCTTGCAAATTTTTTATCTCCCATTATTGTAAAGTTTTGATTAAATAAGTCATATAAAGAAGCATATATCATATCTAAATCTCTCAATATTAAAACATTATCAGTTTCCATAATATATTTTATTTTATTTAGAATTTCTTCACTATATCTGCCTGATTTAATATCATTTTTATATTTACTTCCAACTAATTCAATGAATTTTTTATCTAATGAATTTAGAAGATATTTAACTATATCACTTCCATCATTTCCTTCACTAATTACCATTAAATATCTACTATTTGGATCTATTATATTTTTCTTTATTGAATCTAAAATTGAGAAATTTTTATCAAAATTAACATTTTCATCAAATTTTGCACCATATAATTTTATAAATATTTTCTTGATAACTTCATTTGAATTTTCTAGACCACCAAAATTCCTATTTAAAGAAATCAAAGCAATTTCAGATAAAATTCTAGCTTCATTTTTTGGTAACTCGTTTCTTTTTTGAATTAATTCCCTCATTGCAATTTTTATTAAATTATAAAAATCTCTATTACCATGAAAATCTTTATTCTCTTGAATACTATTTTGATTAAATTTAATATATTCAAAATAAGTTAATGCTAAGGTTTCGAAAAATTCTTTATAATTATTAGATAATTCATTATCTAATGCTTCAGCTATAGAAATAGCAGTTTCTTCTAAGTCTTGAATATCATAGTCAGTTATAGTTAAGCTTAGAGCACGATTTATTTTAGCTGCATCCAATCTCCAATTTGAAATACCTAAAAATGGTACAGAATTTTCACTATCTTTTTCTAATAAATAATGTATAACTTTTAATGGATTGTTGCTTGATCTTTCAGCTAAACCCATTTCATCAAAGAAAACTAAAGTAATGAAATTTCTATCTTTATTCTTCTTTTGGGCATTAAAAGCCTTATTAAAGACTTGTTCAATCCCTTCTGCTGTACTTGTTTCTGAACCTTGGTAATAATATCTATAAAGTTTTCCCTTATTTTTAAACATATCACTTTCAGAATATTCTCCTTTTAAAGTATTATATAAAATCTGAAAACTTAATGATTTTCCTGTTCCTGGCTTTCCAACAATAATTAAGGGTACTTTATTATCAATACAAGTAAAACAAGTAAATAAATTTTCTCTTAAAGCTCTATTTAAGGCAATACCAGTTCCTTTTTCTATTGACATTTCTTCTGTTATCCTTTTTATTTCATTTTCAGGGATTCTTAAAAAGCTGCTTCCTTTATAAAAATATTTTAATTTCTCAGCTAATTCGCTTCTATAACCTTTATCATTAAGCCTTAAATAATAGCACAAATATAATGTCATATTTATGCTTGATTTTATTTTTTTATAAGGTGCTTCATTAAAATATTTTATAAAATATTCAAAAAATATCCCGAATCTTCTTATTTCTCTTAAACTTACAGAAGAGTTATCATATTTTCCTCTTATAAATTTATGGCAAATGACAATACTTTCAATCATTTCATTTGTTAAATTTGTTAAATCTTTTTCATTAATATTTTTAATTAATCCTTCCCTCTTTAATTTTTCAACAATCGATATAATTGTATTATTAATATATTTCTTTTCATCTTCTTCTTGTAATGAAGCAAAATCAAAAACAAAATTAAGTAAAGCATGGGGAAGAGGATTAACAGTATATACTAAATTATTTAATTTACTTTTTTCTTTCATATTATAATAAACAAGACCACTTTCTCTCATTTTTTTTTGCAAAATTCTATAAGGATTGCATGCACCTAAAAATACATAATTATCATTTATTTTTTTTCCTAAATAAGTATGATTGCACATTATCTCAGTTATTAAACCCAATGAATTACAAGTATTAATTTCATCTAAGAAAATCCAAGTTAATTCATTTTCAGCTCCTTCTTCTTTAATTTCTTTATTAACTTGTTCAATAAAATCTACTATTTTTTGATCTGTTGTACCAGCATGAATTTGTAATCTTTTCCATCTGCAGACTCCTTTACCATATAAAGTAGTTAGCATTTCTAATAATTTTGTTTTACCTACTCCAGTTTCACCCATTAATATAACTGGTATTTTTGCTTCTATATTTAATAAAATTCTTACCATCTTAATGAAATTATCTGATACAAAAATATAATTCCCTAAATTTTCACATAATTTTTTTATATCATCAATACTCATTTTATCCAAAGAAAATAATTTTTTAATTTGTTCACAGAAGGCTTCATGCTTCATATTTTTATAATCTACTAATTCCTCTAATTTATTAAGATCCGTGTTTTGCGAATTCCATAATTGCTTTAAATCATTATAATCTTTATCTTTTTTATTATTATTTGAAATTATACTCAAAGAGCCTCCATCACGATTAAAAAAGACTAAGCTTGGTTTTATTTGCTCAAAAGAAAATATTTCTTGCTTTTTATCTTTATCTGCTAAATCCATAATTTCATCTTCTTTTGCTTGATTTTCATCATATTTTCCAAACATTTCAATTGATTTAGTTTGTTTTAGCAAAATTGTATCGAATGGGGAACGGGTAAAAACTTTTGTCAAATCAATAAAGTTTTTTATTACTGAAACTCTAGCTTTTTTTATTATATTTTCTTTTCCAAGACTTCTAGCTAATTCGTAATCAAAATAAGGATTTTCTGTGAATTTTCTGAATTGAATAGATAAAATTTTAATAAAATTCATTTTTTGATAATAATTTTGATTTTGAACCTGGAAATGTTTATTAATAATTTTTTCACATTCAGCAGCATTTTTTTGGATAGGATCATCCAATTTAATATTTGTGGTTCCTATTTGATTACTATCATAAAGAGATAAAACTTCAGCTACAATTGATATTGGTGAATTCTTAATAATTTGGGCATTTTCTTCTAATCTTAAAGGATTTAATTTTTCTATATATATTTTATTAAATAAGCTTAATAATTTATATTTTTTATCAAATTCTACATATCCTTTTGGAATTTCAATTATTAAATGAACTTCATTACCTAAATAATATATTTTTTCTCCTGAATCTATATATCTTAAAATAGTTAAATTAAATAAAATTTCATTCAATAAATCTTCATTATCAGTATCAGATAAATCTAAATGCAAATAACAATTTTTTGCATTGTTTAAATCTAAATTGAGATTAATTAAGTTATTAATTACATAATTTCTTGTAAAAGATCCTCCTATTGGCAAATAATGATAATTGCCTCCTTTATTTTTGACTTTATAAATTATTTCAGTTGTCTTTCCAAATCCAGAAAATTTAGAAGAATATAAATCAATTTTATCAAATATTTCATTTTTTTTTTCATATTTCTTCAAAAAAGAATTATTTAAAATATTTTTTTCTGGAATTAATTTTTCAATATCTCTTGCTAAACCTGAATCAACTTTTTCATATATAAATAATAGATATGAATTTATCATTCTTTTTTTTAATTTATAAAGAAATTTAAGAGTTTTTATAAAAGACTGTGTCACAGATAATTCTAAACATTCCATATTAGCAATTAAAAATAATATAGGTTTATCGCAAAATAAAGCCCGATATAAAAATGCTTTTATTTTTTCAATTGTTGTATCTTCATTACAAACTAATAAAGTATCTATTATTGGGACATTATCTGTAAGATTTAAATAAATATTTAAAATATTAGTAGTTAGATCACAATTATCTCCAATTTTTATTTTTCTATATAAACCTGGGGCCAATTCAGAAGATTCTAATACTTTATTTTTTTGATAAATTAAATTTAAATTAGAATTATTGCTTTCAAATAATTTTTCTAAATATTTATTTATATTTTCTATTTCATTTAAATCATTATCATAATCATAATTAATTTTAGTATTTTTAATAGTATTTAAAGATACTGAATTGATTAAATGAGATATATCTTCATTTTTATTTTTTGTATTTTCATATAAATTGATAAATTGTTGCCCATAAAATAATCTTAATAATGGAAATTCTTTATATCCTTTCTTTATAGACTTTTTAAAAGATTCATTTATTTCATTATATTCTTCAATTATTTTTTCTAAATTTTTTTTTGATATATTTTTATCAAAAGCATTTGAATCTTTGATTTTTAATGATAAATTTATGACCTTTGGATATCCTGATTTAAGTAAACTGTTTAAAGTTTCATTCAATTGTTTTATATTATCTATTAAACTTATAAATTCTTTTGTTATTTTTTCCTTACTAATTTTATTATTTTGGTCATTTTCTTCTCCTTCATTTTTTAAAGCATTTGTATTAGTACTAGACATTAATATTTTATTTCTCAATTCTTCTAATTCATTTATATCTGCAGTTACCTCTTTTCCATTTTGATTAGTATATTTAATATTAAAAGTAAAAGCATTAAATTGAGGATCTTTATATATTTTTACAGATGATTCCTTAAGCAAAGAGTCGATTTTTTGTATAGTCATTTCAGGATTTTCATGATATAATTGATATAGTTGGATAATTTCCCCATAAGTATTTAGATATCCTTGTAACTTTATTACTATTTTTTTATTCTTATTAAATTCTTCTTTGAAAATTTTGAGTAGAATTTCATCTGATTTAATTTCTTTATTATTCATTAAATTAGTAAAAAATCTATAAACGTCCATCAAATTATCAACATCTGTTGTTTGCAATTGAGAATTTTCATTTTCATCAATAAATTCATTTAAATTTCTAATATCTAAATTTGAATCTTTTATTTCTTTAATAAATAATATGGATTCTTCTTTTCCTAATAATAATTCATAGAATTTAATTAAAGTTGTTTCAACATTTATATCATAATCATATTTTTTTAATAAATCTATTGCTTTTTTAATATCTTCTCCACTAACACCATTTGAAATTATTGTATTATAAGTTGATTTAAAATTATTTAAAAATTCAGTCTTTTGAATTTTATTAATTTTATCAAAAGCCTCAATGAAATATATAATTCCATTTAATAATTTCGAAACTTTATCTTTATTTGAAAAATTAATTAAATCATCTAATAAATGATTTCTAATATAATCTTTTTTCCCTAAATTTTCAAATTCTTTTTCTATAAAATTCATTTCTTTTTTTATATTATTGTTTTTATTTTGAATGGCTTTCATAATTTCTTTAACATTATTAATTTCAAAGAAGGGTTCTTTTGATTCTTTTTGATTAATTATTCTTGTTAATGTATCTATATAGTTTTGTTTTGATTCATTGAAAAGTTCATTTTCATTTTCAGATTCATAATTATCATTTTTTTTTTTTATATATATTGCCATAAAAAAAAATGAACTTTTATATTTTATATTCTTACTTTCTTCAATTGCTTGTTTTAAGTTAAATTCTTTGTTATCCTCAATTAAATTATTATTATCTAATATTTCACAAATTTTTTTTTGTTTAAATTCATTTAATTTTTGATTTATTAATATTATTATATCCTTTTTTGAATAACTATAAAATGTATTATAATAATCTTCAATAATTTCTAATTCCTCAAATTTTTTTTTACATTTTTCTAATGATTCCTTTAGCTCATTATAAATCTTATTTGCATTTTTTTCTTTTTCTTTTTTATCTTCTTCATCATCTACAATAACCAATACTTTATCCTTAAAAGAATCATCTTCATCTATCAAATTATTAATTACGTCATATCTTACTTGATTTTTTTTTAAATCATTTAATATTCTAAATTTAATTTCTAAAGAAGCATAAAGATATTTACCTTGAACTATATCTGGATTTTTTATTAATTCATGACATTTTTTAAAGAAAAGTTTAAAAAGTAAAAATTTTTCATTTTCTTCCCTTTGATAAAAATCTTTTTCTGACATTATTTTATTATTCAATTCATTTAAAAAATATATGCAAAGCTCTCTCTCTTTACATAATAATAATAAAGAAACCAATGACTCAGCATTATTATGTCTTGCTCTATTTTCCCTAAGGAAAAAATTGATTATATAATTTTTTATTTTCATTACTAAGTTACCCATTTTATTATTTTTTAACAAATGAAAATAATATTTAGAAGTCAAATCAGCATTAAATTCTATTAAATTAATTACATAATCTAATTTTAAATTATTATAAATATTGATAGTAAACCAATTATCAAAAATTTCAAAAATTAAATCAAAATCTTTTTCTGTCACAAAAATAGTCTCTATTACTTCTCTTATTTTTCCATTTATTAATAAAGTAAAATCTTGATCAAAATATTTAATAGGGAATATATCAAAAATACCTTTTAAGTCTTTAATTTTTTCTATTTGCTCTAATAATATTTGGTGAAATCTCTTTTTTATAGGATAATTGGATTTAGAAAATAAATCCCATAATCGATTGTCTTTTATTAGTTTTATATTATTTAAATAATTTTTATCTTTATCTGTTATAGGTATATAATTAAATATCTTTGGATCTCTATTCTCATTATTGCTATAATAGTCATTATAATAATAAATATCTTGTGAAAGAATAAAATTAATTATTTCTCCACTTGTTAATTTATTATTCTTAATTAAATATTTTCCTTTTTCATGCACTTTCTTATAAAAATAATCTATATAATATGAATTTATTTTTTGAGTTTTAAGAAGAGCTACGATATTATTTAATAAACAGAATTCATGCAATTCTTTATTTGAATAAAAGTCAACCATTTTGCTAAATATTTCTTCTAAATTAATTATATTAAACTTATCTTTTGTGACACCAATGATTTTTGCTAAAATAGTAAAAATAGTTAAAATATCATTATCATCTTTTGTCAGATTATTTAAAGTTAAAAGATAATTTGATTTTCCTCTATAAAATTTTGAACTTTCATCTAAAATTTTGCAAATAATTTCACAATTTTCTTGAATGAAATTTAAACTATTTGTAAATCCATTTATTATTTTTATTGTATAATTAATTTCATCTTTATTTTCTGATACTAATAATAAATTTTTTTGAAATGATTTTAGTTCTTTATCATTTTCAAAAGATAAATCATTAAATTTTAGTGATTTATTATTTAATAAATCAAATATAGATCTACAATAATCCCTCCCATTTTTTGAATTAATTAATTTCATTAAATATTCTTTGTCATATAAAGCATATATATATACAATTAAATTTATTAATTTAGATTTTTGCCTTTTTATAATTAAATTATCTATATCTTCAGATAATAAGCAATATTCATGATTTAAACGATTTCTTTGATTCTTTTGTTCTTCAAATAATTGTATTACTTCAATATTTTTAGGTTCTAACTTAAATAAAGAACAAAATTTAAAAAATATTAGAATGTTTTGGGCTATTAATTCAATTTGCCGACTAATACTTATTTTATATATTAATTCTTCTAATAAATTTTTTTGATAAATTTGTTCTATATTATTTTTTTTATCAAAAAAGTATTTGAAAAAAGAATTAACAATTGTATATAAATAATTTTCAGGAAAATTATTTGGATTATCAAAATAAATGTTACTTAAA
The DNA here is from genome assembly GCA_023783335.1 of Enoploplastron triloricatum. Taxonomy (NCBI): domain Eukaryota; phylum Ciliophora; class Litostomatea; order Entodiniomorphida; family Ophryoscolecidae; genus Enoploplastron; species Enoploplastron triloricatum. The sequence goes on along the minus strand of JAJNAB010000015.1, from coordinate 2,216 downwards.
TTAAAATAATTATCGGTCCCGTATCTTATCTCTATTATACTATTATATTGTTGGGCATAATTTTTATTCAATTCTAAAGATAGTGATAATCTTCTAATTGATTTTTCTAATGGAACTTGAATTATAAACAATATAATAATCTCCCCTTTAGTAGTTTTAAGTCTTCTTTCACTTATTAATCTTAAATCATAATTAATAAACACATCTTTAAAATATCCACTTTCATCCAAATAAGCTGCAATACTTAAATAATTAAGATATTTTTCCTGAATAGCAAAGTGTAAAAAAATATTATATTTTGAATTCTTTTTCATAGGTTCAATTTTATATTGTTTTAATTTTAAAAACCTTATTTTTTCTTCTCTTTTTTCTTCTATTTCTTCTTTTTTTTCTTCTTCTTTTTTTTCTTCTTTTTTTACATCTTCTTTTTCAACTCTTTGCTCTTTTACTTTATTATCTAATGGATCGAATATTTTTATTCCATTATTTTTGTTTTTATTATTTATATCTTTTTGTAAATTTTTATTTTTTTCTGCCCTTAATATTTGGGTTTTTGGAATTTTCATTTCGTCTAAATTTTCATCTATATTCATATCAATATTTGTTATAGGAGATGAATTATTATCATTTTTTCTCTTTTTTGAATCTGAAGGTTGGGAATTATTCTGTTCAGAATCGGAAGGTAGCCTATCTGTTATTTGCTTACCTTTATCTTTTTGTTGTTCCGACTTGATTTTTTTAATTTCATCCTTTAAAAACTGCTTTAATATATCTTTTTCTTCTTGTGATATTTCAGATAATTTTTCAATTTCAGACTCTTTTATTAAATAATACTTTTTCCCATCTAAATTCAATTGTTCTTTTAAAAATTTTTCGATATCTTCTTTTTTAGTTTTTTTTGTTATTTTAACTCTTGAATCTTTAGGTTCATCCTTAGGTTTACTTTCTTCTTCATTTTCTCCTAAATTTAAAAATTCTATTAATTTATCTTTTTCCTCTTTGGATAGTTCTTTTAATTCTTTAATTTTTTTTTTATTTAGAGAAAATAACAGTTTTCCATCAAATTTTAACTCTTTTACCGCTTTTTCTGAAAAATTTAAATTTTTATTTAAAAATTTTTCTACATCTTCTTCATTACTTTCCTTTGTAATTGTTATTTCTGACTCAGTTTCTTTATTTGATGATGCCTGTTCTCCCTTTTTGGCTTTTTCTTCTTTTAAAAATTTTTTTAATTTTTCTTTTTCTTCCTGAGAAATTTCTTCTATTTCATCAACATCTTTTACATCGAATAAAAATAGACTTTCCCCATCTAAACCCATTTTTTCTATTGATTCTTTTTTGAAACCTAATTTTAATTCCAAAAAATTTGCCACTTCCTCATTTGTACTTTGAGCTGTTATTACTAATTCTGGCTCATTTTTATTTTCAGGAAACAAAAATTTTTTTAACCTTTCTTTTTCTTTTTCAGTTATATCTTTTAAATCATTTACATCTGTCTCTTCTAATAAAAATAAACTCTCACCATCTAAGCCTAAGTTATCGATAGATTCTTGAGAAAATTTTAATCTCATTTTTAGAAATTTAGCAACTTCTTCATCTGTACTTTCTTTAGTTATTAGAATATCTTCTTTAGGCTGTTCATCTTCTTCTTCTTTTTCTTCAACTTTAATAGTTTTAAAATGTTCTATATATTTCTCCAATTTTTTCCTTTGTCCTAAATTCAAGCCTAAAGTTTTCATTTTTTCTTCGTCAAGTTGAATTAGGCCTTTTCCATCCAAGTCATTTAAATATTCTTTGAAATTAAGACATTTTTCAAAAAAATTTTTGACTTCTTCTGGCTTTGATTTGGATGTAATGACTTCTTTAATTTCTTTTGGCTTAAATTTTTCTTCATTTTCACTTAAAAATTTTTGAATCTTTTTCACAGGACCCACCTTTAATCCTAAAGATTTAAAATCTATATTTGATAATAAGATATCACCTGATATATCTTCTTTTATTAAAATATTTTTATTTTCTTCAGTTATTTTGAATTTTTTCAGGAAATAATCAGCTACTTCTTCTTTTGTTGATTCACCCGAAATAGTTATTTCGGACATTTTTTTTTATATAATTAAAATTTATTTTCTAATATTTAAATAACTTTTTTTGGTATCTATTTTTGTAATTCAATAATAATTAAAATTTCATTGGGGATTGGGGATTGGGGATTGGGG
>JAJNAB010000014.1:0-16559 GCA_023783335.1 Enoploplastron triloricatum | reverse complement strand
CCCAATCCCCAATCCCCAATCCCCAAATATAAACCAAATGTTTTCTGATTGTTCAAAAAATAAAATAATTATTTAAGAAATATTTATATATATATAAAATTAATAAATTATTTATATGAGCAAAAATAATCCAAATATTGGTTTAAACGAAATTACTATATTATATAATATTAAAGATGAAAAAAAAGTTCTATTATTTAATGAGAAATTTGTTAATAAAAATATATTAAATTTTAATTTATTTGTAAATGGTAAATATGTTGAATTATTTTCAATATTAGATATTAAAAATAATAATTCTCCATTAGAAATTAAATTAAAACAAATTAATCCTATTATAGATATAAGTTATATGTTTTATGATTGCAAATCTTTAAATAAAATAATAAATTTATCTAATTTAAATACAAAAGATGTAACAGATATAAGTTATATGTTTTATAATTGTGAAAAATTATCTGATTTAGGAGAATCTTTAAATTGGGATACTTCTAATATTGTCGATATGAAATATTTATTTTATGGATGTAAGTCATTAAAGTATTTGCCTAATGTATCAAATTGGAATACCATTAATGTAAAAAATATGAGTTATATGTTTTCTTCTTGTCATTTTAAAAAATTTAAAGGAATTGAAAAATGGAATTTAAGTAATGCAATTAATATAAGCTCTATGTTTAAGGATTTCAAATTATCATTATTTTCTCCACTAAAAATTTTAGATTGGAATACTTCTAATATTAAAAATATGTCTCATTTATTTGAAGGATGTGAATACTTATTTATATTCCCTGATATATCAAAATGGAATACCAGGAATGTTACAAATATGAGTTATATGTTTTCTTTTTGCAAAAACTGTAGAATTAGTGATATTTCTAAATGGGATACTTCTAATGTTGAAGATATGAGCTATATGTTTGATCATTGTAGAAAAATTTTACCTGATATTTCTAATTGGGATACTAGTAAAGTAATAAATATGTCAGGCATGTTCAATAATTGCGACTTATTTAAACGATTACCCGATATTTCAAAATGGGATATATCAAATGTTAAATATTTAAATGAATTCTTTTATGGTTGCGAGAAATTAACTTCTTTACCTGATATATCAAAATGGAAAACAAAAAATGTAGTTGATATAAGTGGTTTATTTTGGAATTGTATAGAACTTAAATCTTTACCTGATATTTCTAAATGGAATTTATCAAATGTTAAAAATTTATCTCAAATATTTAATGGTTGTTCTAAATTATATTCCCTTCCTAATATTGGTAGATGGAATTTAATTAATGTTTATGATATTTCAAAATTATTTTCCTTTTGCAGCTCATTATCAAAAATTCCTGATATTTCTAAATGGAATACATCAAATGTTACTAATATGAGTTATATGTTTTCTAATTGTAATAATTTATCTTCACTTCCAGATATATCTAAATGGAATACTTCAAATGTTACTAATATGAGTTATATGTTTTATAAATGTCCATTATTGATTCAATTACCTGATATTTCTAAATGGAATTTGAATAATGTAGTTGATATTAGTCGTTTATTTTATGATTGTAAATCATTAATTTCTTTACCAGATATTTCAAAATGGAATACTAAAAATATAAAATATATGAAAGGCTTATTCTTTGGATTAGAAAAAATAAATATTTTACCTGATATTTCTAAATGGGATACATCTAATGTTGAAGATATGTCTTTTCTATTTTATGAATGTAGTTCATTAAAATTATTACCTGATATTTCAAAATGGAATATATCAAATACTTTAAGTACCAGATTTTTATTTGGTAAATGTGAATTATTAGAATCTTTGCCTGATATAAGTAAATGGAATACAAATAATCTTTTTTTTATTGATGGTATGTTTGAAGAATGTAGATCTTTATCATCTGTTCCTGATATTTCTATTTGGGATTTAAAAAAAAAAAATTTAAGTAAAGATTATGTTTGTGATGAAGCACTTCCAATTAAAAAATATATTTATAAAAAAGATTTTCGCGAAATTAGATATTTATTTTTTGGCTGTAATAAATTACAGAAAATTCCTGATATTTCAAAATGGAATACAGAAAATGTTAGTGATTTTAGCTATATTTTTTATGGTTGCTCTTCATTAGAATATCTTCCAGAACTTTCAAAATGGGATACCAAAAATGCCAAAGATATAAGTTATTTATTTTGTGGATGTTCATCTTTACATACTTTACCAGATATTTCAAATTGGGATACTAGTCAGGTAGAAGATATGAGTTATTTATTTAGTGAATGCTCTTCATTAGAAAAAATACCAGATATTTCAAAATGGAATACTAGTCAAACAATAAAAATGGGGCATTTATTTAATGAGTGTTCTTCTTTAATATATCTACCAGATATTTCCACATGGAATACAAATCAAGTTATTAATTTTAGTAATATGTTTAATAAGTGCTCTAAATTAAAAACATTGCCAAATATTGCAAAATGGAATACACAAAATATTTGTAATACAAGTTATATGTTCTATGATTGTTCATCATTAATATCAATGCCGGATATTTCCATTTGGGAAACAGAAAATTTAAAAGAAATGAGCCATATGCTGGATCACTGTAATTCATTACTTTTAATTCCAAATATTCAAAATTGGAAAAGAACTAATTTAAAACAAATTACAAGTTTATTTTCAATTAGCAGTTATGAAACTACTAATATTAAGTCTAGTACATCACAAATTAATAATACTCAATCAAATATTAAATCAGATGATGATGAAGATAAATTACTAGAAAATAATATTATTCAAAATGATAATAATGTTATATACAATATTATTGGAAATAGTCCTGAATTTGAATCAAAAGAAGATTACAATGATTATTATGAAAATTTTTATAATTGACATTTATGCTTAACAATTATTAATTTGAGTTTATATATATGAAAATTAAAAAAATATGCTTTTGAGATTATTATATTTTAATTATATATATAAATTTAATAAATTAAAATATAGATCATTAAAGAAAAATAAATAAATGATCTTTTAAAAATCATACAAATTATGGCTATTTTTAGTTATTAGTTGAAGACAATCATCGCATATAGGTTTCGGAGTTTTTAAAGAGTATTCAGAAATAATTATTTCTGTTCTACAAATTTGACATAACTTTTTACCACAAATTTGGCATACAGTTTTAAATGAATTTATAATACTTTGACATTTTTCGCAATAAATTATATTTTTTTTATCTTTATTTTTTTTCTTTGAAAGGAAAAATTCTTCGTAATTCAGATAAATCACAATATTTTTACTATTAATGCATAACAAACTAGATAAATCATTACTTAATTTAATATATTTAATTGGATAATTACTACATTTGATTTCTATTGGACTATCAAAAATTATTGAAAAGTTATTATTATTTTCTAAATATTTAATAAATTTCTCTTTGTTTTTATTATCTTGTAGATTTGAATTAATATCATATGCAGAATGATACACTTTTGAAATATTTTTTATTCTAATTGGATCATATTTATTATTAAGTGTATCAATACTCATAGAATTTAATAATTTATTAGAGTTATCAGGAGCCAAACTCAATTTATTCATATTGAAAATATATCCACTTATATTATTTATTAATTTGGAAATAAGCAAATTTCCATTTTCATGTGCAGTAAATAAATACAAATCACTATTTGCTTGATAAATAGATGTTATAAAACAATAATTAATTTTACTTTTAATATTATTCATTTGTGTTATAAAAACTCCATTAATACTCATTAAAATAACTTTATAATAACTTGCCAAAATAAAATCTCCAGTATATGGGCAAATACTAATATATTTTATTTTTTGTTTAAAATATATAGAGCAATCTATATATTTTATTAAATCAAAAGTATTAAAATCATATAAATATAAATTATTAAATTTATCAACAATGATCATAAATGAATATGATTCGCATACTTCAATTAAATAAATCTCAGAATGAATTCTATTAGAAGAATTAATTAAAAATATAATATAATGTTTGGACAAAGAATTATTATGATTTTCTTTATTTAATATATTATTTAAATTATTTTTGTTATTTGAATAAATATCATATCCAGGGATATTTATTTGTATAATATTATTTATATTACTATTTTCATACTTATTATTTTCTTCATTTTCTTTCTTTTTAGAAGAAGTCTCAAAAAATGAAGGAAAACCACTATATTGAATAAATTTACCAGTATTATTATTTAAAATAATACAATCTGAATTAATAATATTTGTTGAACTTATTGGAATTTGTGTATCAAATAATATTTCATTCATAATTGAAGTATTATTCTTATTTTTATTTAAAATAATTTTTTCTATTTCTTCAATGATAATTTTATTTTCTTCCTCTTCAACATCTTTTACTTTATTCACAAACTTACTTGCTTTTTTTGGATCATTTATTCTTTGATTATTTTTTTTATTTTTTTGTCCGAATAAAGAATTAAAAAGCCCTCCTTTAATATAAACACTTTTCTCTTTTGATCTATTAGAAAATTTTTCTATATTTGATTTTTCTTTTTCATTAGAAATTTTTTGTTCTAAATAAATATTTTTTTCATCATGAGAAGCTTTTCTATTAGTCGATTTCTTAAAATAATGAGATTGACGAGTTTTTTTACTTTTATCTTTATTATCTAATGTAGTTGAAGATACATTTTCTTTATTTATTTTTTTTATTTTTGGCCCCCATATTCTTAATAATTTATATTTTTCTATAATTCCATTAGTATACCCTATAATAATAAAATTGCCATCTTTAGTAATTTTTATATAATTTATTGATTGCTTTTTCATATGATTAATTATAAATTCATATTTGAGCTTTTTAAAAGGTTTTATAATATAAAAATTATTATGATTTGTCCATTGAATATAATTTTTATATGATGGAGGTAATAAAGCCCTTTTTCCAGAAATTATAAAATAAGGTAAATTATTATTCCCTTCTTTATTATCAAAATGATTATTTTCATTATCTTCTTCATAACACAATCTGAAAGAAGAAAGTCCTCCTTCTCCTTTTGAAAGATATTTAGATGAATATTCATAATATTTATACATTTCTTTAACAGTACAATTATTTTCTAAATTTTTTAAAATATATTTTTCTTCTTTTTCTTTGAAATAAGTCATATAAATATTTCTTCCAAAAAAGGCTTTTATTTTTTGATGTTTTTCTCTTTTATGATGAGGTTTATTAAAAATTTGTATTGGGTCAATTCCTAATTCACATAATTCATTTATTTTTTGTTCCATTTCATTTTCATCTTCACAGTCTTTTTTAGGATTAAATCCAGAGCAAACATTTCTCAATACATTAAAATATTTTTCAGCTTCACTTCCTTTTTGTTTATATCCAAAAATTAAATCAATCCAATTATTTATATTAATTGAAACATATTGGCTTTCTATAGATTTTTTCAAAATTTTACAAAAAAGTCTGGGAGAATGCGAAGCCCATGGTGGTAAGCAAACATTATCAATATTTTTACCATCTGAATTTAGTCCTAAATTAAATTTATTTAAATTAATCATAATTTCAGGAATATTAAAAACATCTGGAATTAATTCTTGATATTTTTCATTAACTTTATAAAAAGCTTCTATATTTGAAAATAATCTATCAGGTGTATCAAAATATTCACCTTGGACTTCTGCGGCCAATTGAGAAAAAGGTTTTATTCTTATAAGATAATAACAAATAAATCCTGCATTAGAATAATGCGAACCACTATGATATTTTAATTCTTTTTGATCTTCTTCAAAAGAATCAAATTTATCTTTTAAATGTTCTCTAGTTTCTTTATCCTGAGCATAAATTGGATATAAAAAATCTCTATATGAATTTGGGTTATTTAAATCTAATTCTTTTGTAGAATAATTAGATAAAACCCATGGATATACAGGATATTGGGCGATATCATTATAAGTTCTACCTGAAATTGTATTTAATATCATTATATATGAATATGTATTAAGATAGCCATTGGTCCATTTATCGTATGATTTTTCTATAATATCATTTATATCTGTTATTGTTGCTAAAGAATATTTCGTTTTTTTAATATTAAAAATATTTTTGTAAAACCAATTTTTTTTATATCTTTTAGAATTTTCAAAAAAAAGATTGGTATCCATCATAAATATCATATTATCACTTTTAATTAATGATTCATTTTGTATTTCATATATCAAATTATTCAAATGATCATTTATTTCTTGATTATAATCATTTTTATTTAAATTATTATTATTTTTATTTTTTATATCATTATTTTCACTATTTTGAATTGAACTATAGTTATTATTTATAAAAAAGGCAACATTATTAGATTGATGTGAATATTTAATATTTCTAATAATATATTTAACTAATTTATCTCGTATATCAATATTAAAAGCTAAGTAATAATTTTTACCGTTTTTAAGAAATATTTCAATAGCATTATTCTGATGAAGATATCTTCTTTTATGAAGTTCATTTATTTCAACATAATAAAAAGAATAAAGCCAAAATCCTTTAATAGTTTTTTCAAATATTTTTTTTTTCTTTTGATTAGTTTTATTAATTGGCATTTCGATATTATTTTCAAATATATCATAAGAATTAAGATATGTGCAATACTCTTGTAATATATCTTTATATTTTTTAATAATCCAAAATCTTTTGTTTATTGGGCAATGGGCGTCATATAGTATATTTTTTGTAGATATATTTGCTGTGGATAATATATATATTTTATTTTTTCCTAAAATAAATACAGAATTTATATATGAGAAACCTTTAAATAGAAGGCAATTGAAAGAAGCTTGAAATTTATCATCTGAATCTATTAAATGAGAAGTTATTTCAATATTATATATTTGGCCTAAATTATAAAAATTTAACAAATTTTCTGAAAATCTATTTTTCTTATTTTCATAAAAAATAAATTTTTTTTCGATTTCATATTCATTTATGATTTCTTTATTATCATTTAAATCTATTGATTTTTCTTTTAATAATTTAATATTATTATTCATTTTTTTTTCTAAATTATTTGTATTAGTATCTTTTTTATTATTTTTTCTTTTATAAGCAATTCTATCATATTCAGAATTTAATAATCTATCCACACGAAGATTGAATTTATTTCTAATACGATTAGGGCCTTCTCTTTTCATAAGATAATAACTGAAATTTACTTTAAAGTCCAAATTTTTATTTATAATAAAAACTTCAGTTAAACAATGTAATAAATAATTCTTATAAATTCCAAATTTTATTTCTCTTTTAAATATTGAAACTAATAATGTTTTAATAAATCTACATAAATGACAATCACCTCCACAATTTTCTTTATCTTCATCAGTAATATTTACTAAAATAGTACTTCTTTTTTTTTCTTTTTTATTTTTAAACAAATATATTAGACTTTTTCTTTTTTGTTTATTTATAACTCCTTTAAATACAATAACATCATCTATTGGCTTAATAGTAGAATTTCTTTTATAATCTTCTAATTTTATTAAACTATCATTTATATCAAAACTTTCTAATATATAATTAGTATCTTTTTTATTAATTTTTTTAAATCTATCAAAGCTAACACTCGTTTGAACAACTGTTTTCTTTTTATTATCTATTCTTCCCTTAAAATCTTTTTCTGTATCATTATTTTCATTTTTAATTAAATTTTTACTACGAAAAGAAGAAGTTAAGCTTCTTTTTTTATTAAGTAATTTATATAATATTTCGTCCTCATCATCATCTTCTTCTTTAAAATTAATTATAGTATTTGAATCAGTATTATTTACTAAATCATTTTTATCTTTATTTTCTTCTGAAATTTTTGGAGGTGAATAAGCTGAAACTAATCTAAGTAATTTATTTTTAAATTCAGTAACTAATATGATTTCTTTTAATTTTTTTAATAATAATTCTTTTATTTTAAGAATTGAATCTTTATGATATATTTTATTAAAATATTTATATATTATTTTAGATGTTTCATTATTTCTCCCATTTTTAAATTTCGACAAATGATTTGAACTATATAAATCAAAATTAAATAAAATATAAACTATTTCTTCTATAATTTTTTTTATTTTTTCATAATTTTTATTATTTTCATAAATATTAAATATTATATTTATAATTAGCTCATCAATTTCATTTTTATTATTAAATTGGCATAAAATTAAAATTTTGGATAATTTATCTAAAATTAAAGCTTTATTAATATAATTTTGGTAATTTTGAATTACTTTATTATTTATTGTATTAATTAAATCATATTTAATTTGTAGATTCAATAAATTAAATAACTTTGTATCTAATAATATATCAATAATAATACTATGATTTAATGATTTTTTCTTTTCTACATTTATTAAAACAACAGATAATAGATTTTCAATAGTTTCTTTATCAATATATTTTGAATTACGATACAAAGAAAAATATAAGCTTGAATTGAATTCTTCTTTTGATAAAAACTTTTGTAAAAAGCTTTCATTAATAATTAAATATGTACAAATTAAAGAAATCAATTCATTAAAAATGGTTTTGTCTATATTTAAGTCATTTAATAATATAAAAATATATTTTTCTAATCTAAAAAGATAATCTAAAGAATGAAGTAATAATTTTTCTATAAAAAATATTTTTTTATAAAATTGGGATTTGATAAAATTTTTTTGAAAAATTGAATTAATTCTTACAGAATATAAATTGTTATATTTGCTTAATAATTTTGTATTTTCATCCAATTTAAAATTAGTTAATTCATCAGCAAATAAATAATCACATGAAATTTTGTCTATTATTAATTGATATAGATTTTTTATATTTTCTTTTTTATCGATTTTTTGTAGAAAAATTTTAAGAGATTTTATTTTTATATGATTAAATAATTTGAATTTATTATCATTTACTTCTTTAACTAAATCTAATGGGAATCCAATTTTTACTTTTGCCATTTCATCAAATTTAAAACTATATTTATAAGTCATAACTTTATATCCATTAATATATATTGTCAATATTTTTTTATTTTCTTTAAATATATATATTATTGTATTATTTTTATCAAGCATTAAATAATTTTCAATATTTTTTTTTACTTTATCATTGTCAATGAATATACTATTATAATTTGATAAATCATCATATTTAATTTGTTCATCATTTTCTGATACTAATATTTCAGAATTTCTTAAAGCTACTTCTAAATATTTATTTTTTATTTTTTCTTGAAAATTTTTATTATGCTCATTATTTTTATTTTTGCGATTTTCGATTCTAAATAAAAGTAATTTTTTTGTTTTTAATGATTTATAAAAATAGATTTCTTGTTTTACTAAAATATTACAATTATCTTTCATATCAATTGTATTTCCATTATAAATATTTAAATTATTTATTTCAAGCATATTATATATGTTTGGCTGCTTTATTTTATATTTTGATAATATTATTCCTTTGAAATAATCATTACTAGAAATAGATAAGATTCTCAAGGAATTAGTAATATAATATAATATTTCTTTTATAAAATCTTTATTTTGATTATTATCACTTACTCCAATATTATTTGCTAATTTTATTAATTGTTCAAATAAAAAATTTACCTCTTCCTTTTGTAAATATTTAAAGCATAATTTAAATATTTGAAATATAATATCATGAAGTGATGGCTTTTCTTTTAGTATATTAAATAATATTTTTAAAAGGTTTTGTCTTAATAAAAAAAATATATTTTGTTGATTAATTTTACATAAAAAAAGAATTAAATTAAGATATTGATTTATGAATTTATTATATTTAAATAATATTTTTAATAATTCTAATAAAATCATAGGACTTTGAATAAAAAAATTACTTATAATACTATTATTTTTATTATCATTATTATCAGATAATAATTCTTTATCAATTTTATACTTTTCTATATAAAATAAAGTAAAATCTTCTTCTGAAAATTTTTCTTTTTCAACATTTTCATTTATATTATTTTTTTTTTCTTCAGAAAAACTAAAATTAAATGATTTATCTATAAAATATTTGATTATATCTAAAAAATATTGGTCTTTATTTTTTTCAGGAAAATAATAATAAAATGTAATTATATTTGTAATTACTGCTTTTATATGTCTTTTAAAATTATTAGGTGAATAATTATTATTTTTTGTAATTATATTTTGGTTTGATACACAGATTAATTCAATTATAATATCTAAATATTTTTTAATAATAGAATGATATTCATCATTATAAATTTGGTAAATATCTTTAGAATTTTCATTAAAATAATCTGTATAAAAAAAATAAAAATTAATTATTTTATCACTAAAATTGGCATTCTCTATTTCATTTTCTTGCACTATATTTATTAATTTTTTTTTAAAATAAATTATGACAGTCTGTTGCATCAATATCATTTCTTTTAATTTATATATTTCTATATCATTCTCTACATTATCTGATTCTTGGCTATTTCCATTTTTGGAAAAAAATAAATAAAATCTATTTAATATCATTAATATTTGCTGTTTATTTTTATCCTTATTTTCTTCGTTATTACTGGGCGAATTTAAAAATATTTGAATTATTTTATATGCAATATTCTTATAAGAATCATTATTTACTAAACAAGGAAAAAAATCTAAAAATTTTTTAGAAATAAAATATTGAAGCATTTTATTATCCTTTAAAACTATATCTAAAAAATCTAAAAATATATCAAGTAATTCATATGAAATATATTTTTTATTATTTTCTTCGGAATAATTAGTATTAATGATAGATGATACAGTTACATCATTATCAAAAGGAGATTTGTATTTAATTGAATTAATATTTTCTTTTATATCTGATATAATTTTATATACAATATTAATATAATTTTGGCTTATTTGTCTAATAAACTTATAATATCTATTTATGCTATTATTTGATTGTATAAAATTATTATCTATATTTAGTTCATCATCATTTTTTCCAATACTATAAATATCAATTTCCTTTTTATTTAAAAGATAATTTATATCACAAAAAATTCTTAAATTATCTATTAGAGCTTTGGCAGCATTTGGATTTGTGAAAAAAGGTAACTGGCCAATTAATTGAATAAGTTCATCTGTAGGCAGATATTCATTTTTATCTAAGAAATAAAGAAAAGTAAAATAATTATTTATTACTTCAGCTTCTGAATTATTTAGATTATTAATAAATAAATTAAAATTTACATTTTTCAATAATTCTTTATATGCTGCTGTATTTCCCTTAAAATTATTAAAAAATACTTGAGATATAATTAATCTTACTTTTTTAATTGAATCGAATAATAATAATAAAAAATTATATATTTTATATTTATATTTAGGTATATTTTTAATTAATTTATAAATACTATTTATAAAATTGTTAAAACTAGTATTATTTATATCATTATCGGCTAAATAAAGATTGGCATTTAATAATTTTATTATTATTTTTTCAATATTAATATCATGAGAATGAATTAATAAAGAAAAAATATATATATTTTTTAATTCTTCTAATAATTCAGAAATTTTTGAATATTTTTTATTTTTTAAATCTTCAGAAATATAATTGAATATGATTGTTAATGAATCATTACTTTGAATAGCTTTAAATAAATCTTTTAGATTTTGTTTTTCTAAAACAAAAAGAGATTCATTTAACAATTTCAAAAGCCTATTTCTATTATTCTTTTCTAAAGATAAAGAATTCAATAAAATATTAGTAATTTCATCATTTTTTATAATTTTTGAAAAAAAATATTGGTAATTATTATTAAAAATGAAATCATACAATAATTTCATTAAAATCGATTCATTTGAATTATATGCTTCATTTATCAATATTTTTAAATTATTATAATTATAAAATCCTTTATTATTTTTTAAATTATTTTCAGAAGTAATGCCTTCAATATTAAAAAATTCCTTATTTTTTTTAATTATGACAAATTGATTTAAAGCTTTAATTAATAACAGTATCAATTCTTTTATTAAAGAAATATTATCCTTTGAATTTTCATTAAATATAGCTTTTATTCTTTCTTTATTTAGATTATTATTTAAAATTAAAATTATTTTAGTACAAGAAATAAGAAAAGAATCTTCTATTTCTGAATTTTTATTTATTATTGCTTCGATTATATCATCACTATTAGAATATGATAAATTAAATTCATAAAAATCATAAAATGAAATCAAAAAATTAATAATAATGGATTGAATTTTTTTAATTGTGTTTTTATTTATTTTATGAAATAAACTATTTTCAATACTTTTAGAATTTTGTATTATAGTTGTTAATTTTTGTTTTATAATTTCTAATAAGGATAATATTAAAATTTCAAAATTAAAATGATTATCCTTTATAAAATAATTTATTGTTCCTGATAAACAATTTGAAATTATTGATAATATTTTTTTTTCCTTTTGATTTAATGTTTCTTTATCTTGATTTGAATTTCCTTTTTTTTCTTGAATTGCGAATAAGATTAATTCATTTTTAAGTTTTTTAAATTTCTTAATTGTTGGTATTTATTCAAATTATTTAATGAACAGAGCTAATCAATTAAATATTTTAAGAAAAGTGGCAAAACCAGGATATGATATATCTTTTCTTATAACTAATTTTACTTTAGAAAATTATAAAAAAGAAGATATTATTGATTTTATTATTGAATTTATTCAAGATTTTGTAAAAGAAGTAACTGATATGAAAATGACAGTCAACTCCCAATCAAGATATGCCACAACTTATTTAATGGAGCATGTTAAAGTTTAAAATATCAAAAAATAATATTTAAATTTTTATATTTAATTCTTTTGAGTCATTTTAATCAAGAAAAAATTATTATTAATATTTTGTTATTTAAATTAATTATGAAAAAAGATTTTATTTTTACTTTTTTATATTTTAATCAATATATTTAATAAGATTTATTAAATATATGATGAATTATTATAAACAAAAATAAATAATATTATATTAATTTTATTATAATAGAATTCATAAAATAAAAATGAATCCAAATCAAAAAAATGAATATTATGAAGGTGACGAAGAGGAAATAGATATAAATAAAATGAATGAATTAGAAAAAGAAAGATTCGAAAAAAATTTTGAAGCGATTATTAATTATAAAGAAGATAGAATATCAAGACCAACAATAGGAAAATACGTAAAAGAAAATGCAGCTATTTCATCTTCAACCTCGGCTTCAGTAGAAGAAAATCCTTTATCTAAATTTTATTCTTTAAAAAATGAAATAGATGAAATTGAAAAAGAAATTCAATTATATTCAAATAATAAAGAATTAATTAATGGAGATGAATCAATTGAGCAATGCTTTGAAAAATTCAAAAAAATAAAAGAAGCTGCAAACTTTTTGAGCAAATCAAAAAATTTTTATGAATTAAAAAAAATAGTGGATTCACAGAAAATAAGTAAAGAAAAACTAGAAAATTATAAAATTTTACAAAATCAAATGTGTGAAAATTTAAATTTGCATTTGATTAATAGAGCAAATATAATAAATAAATTAAAATTGGAAAATCCCGAAGAATATAATACTATTGATTATGAATTATATGTTACTCCAGAAACAAAAAAAATAAAAAAAATTACAAAATTATTAGAAATTAAAAGAAAACTGAATTATATAAAAGAAAAAATTGGAAATTGGGATATGGAACAAAATAAAAAAAATATATTGACTATAATTGATGAATTAAAATATAATATAAAACTATTAGATCCAGAATTTAAAAAAGAATTAGAAAAACAAAGAAATATTATTGTAAAAAGAGTTAAAGAAATTGAATTAAATGATGAATTTTATAGTGTTATTGATAAAGAATATTTAGATAGTTTATATACAGGATTTAAAAATGGAAAAGAAATTGAAACTATTATAACTAATACTGTTGATAAAATGGAGGCTCTAAAAGAAGGGCATGAAGTTAGTGCTTTTGTTGGGTTAAAATTACAAGAAATGATTGAGCAACAAGAAAAATTGGGAATTGAAATGAACCATAATAGCCAAATTTTGATTAATTTGAAAAAAAATATAAAAAATAATATAGAAGTAATGAAAAAAAATATTGAAATGCTTAAAGCAAAAATAAATAAAAAATAAAAATAAAATCATATATCATATTTAAATAAAAATTTAAATAGCAAATATAAAATATAAGCTTAATTAATTAATATAAGTTAAATAAATTCAAATTTTTTTGGGTATTAAAAAAATATTTATAAATATATTATTTTTTTTTATTAATGGCAATATTAAAAAATAATTTGGAATTTTTTTAGTTTTATTTTTAAATAAAAAGAGTTATAAAAATAATATTCTAAATACAAAAAAATGAAATCTCATAAATCTACTCGTATTTATTATAATACTATTATTATTTACTCTTTTTTAATTTGAATAGTATTTTTATTAATAGTTGTGATTTCTTTTCTATTAATATTATTATTTCTTTCTTTATTCATTTTATCATTAAGTTCATTTAATTTTGCTATAAATTCTTCCTTATTTGCATTTAAACTATGTTTTATCCAATTTCTATATTCTTCTAAATCTCTCAAAATATCTTCATTTCCTTCGAATAAATGACAATATTCGAAAATTTTATCATTTAATTTTAACATTGCTTGAATTCTTTCTTTTTCATGTTTATCATTTTCGTCATTTTTTTTTGAATCTTCAACCATTGCTAAAAGTTGTCTTTGAGTGAAATCTTCATTTATTACAACTTTGCAAATTTGTTCAATATTATTAGCTAATTCTTTACATATTACAGTAAGAAGAAATTCTTCATCAACTTCAAAAGTTACTTCAACTTTAACTTGTTTTTTATTCATATGCGGAATATTTTTTAAAACTATTCTTTCTAAAAATATATTATTTTTAACTAATTTTCTTTCTCCTTCATAAATTTCAAATTTTATATTATTTTGATTATCTTGAGTAGTATTAAATCTTTTAATAGCTTTAATAGGTACTCTCGAGCCTCTTGGTAATATAACGCTCATTAAATCCCCTTCAGTTCTTAAACCCAAAGAAATAGGAGTTATATCATATATTTTAAAATTATCAAATTGCTTATTATTCATTATATTTAATTTTTTAGCTGTATAAATTGCATTTCCAAATGCTATTGAATCATATAAATCAGTAATTATATCTATATCTTCGAATTTTTCTTTGATTAAATTTGTTAAACCAACTATACGAATTGCATCTCCTTGAAGAATTATATGGTTTAAATTTTTTAAATTAATTCCAGATTCATTTATAACATTATTTATTATTTTACATATTTTATTATAATTTTCATGATTTAAATCATTGAAATTTGGCCTTTTTAAAGTATATTTTAGGTCTTTTTCTCCATCAAATTGGCTTATTTCTATTTCTGATTCTTGTTTAAAAGTCAAATTTTTTTTTGCATTTTCAACTAAATTTTCTAATAATAATAATTTTTTTTGATCATTTACTTCTTTTCCTCCATCATATTTGAATGAATTTAAAATATCATTAAATAAATCTTTATTAAAAATATCACCACCTAAAGAAGAATCTCCTCCTGAAGTTTTTACTTTTATAGCATTTTTATTACTTATTGATAATAATGTTACATCTAATTTACTTGAACCAAAATCGATTATAAGAATATTTTCAGGTTTTTGAATTTTATTTTTAAAAGCATAATAAATTGCTGTACTTAATGGTTCATTTATTATAAAAATATTTTTTATACCTGTATTAATAGCAGCAGTTTTAATAGCATTTCTCTGATTATTATTAAAATCATGAGGAACACTAATTGTGCAAGAATTAACCACATCTTTAAATTGCGCTTCTGCTTCATTTTTTAATTTTTCTATTAAAATTTTTGCTAAAGCTTCAAAACTAAGATAATTTTCTTCTAAATTATAAAAAATATTATCTTCTGAATCGAAAAAAACTTTATATTTTAAAGTTTGCAAAAATTCTTCATTTTCTTCTGTTTTTTTTTGCCCTAATAATTTTTTTATATCATAAATAAAATAATCCATATTTTTATCAATTGAAAAATCACACCCTATATCAAAAGAACTGTTATCAATATTAATTTCTTGATATTTGTCACTTTCTTTTTTTTCTATAATATTTTTATAATATAATGTTGATGAAAATTGATATTTTCCATCTATCATAACTATTGAAGGTTCTTTTTTTTGAAAATTCCAAACTGCTCCTGATATTTTAGAATTTCCAAAATCTATTCCTAAAGCTAATCCAGGAGCTTCTTTTACTTCATTATTTTCATTTTTTTCATCCATATTTATTCTTAAGTTATAAAAATAATATTATTTTTCTTTTTTTTTGAAGATAAAATTTATAAAATTTAAAAAATTAAAATATTACTTATTAACATGGGGATTGGGGATTGGGGATTGGGGATTGGGGATTGG
>JAJNAB010000013.1:0-17240 GCA_023783335.1 Enoploplastron triloricatum | reverse complement strand
CCCCAATCCCCAATCCCCAATCCCCAATCCCCATCACCAAAAAATATCTTGAAAAAAAAAAATCATTTTTTTTAATTAAATTAATCAATAATTAAATTTTAATTGAATTATTAAATATTTTTTGAATTATTTTATTTTTTAATTTGCTCATAATTTTTTATTGCAGCAGTAATTTTTTCTAAAGTGAATGTTTTTTGCAGAGAACCTCTAGTTATAGATAATAATTTGCCCACATTTTCTTTAAATATTTTCATATCTTTTATTTTACCTTTTTTATTTATTTTTTTAAATAATGTTTCTATTTTAGTTTCAAGATCTTTATTTCCGGATGTTCCTATACATTGTGCTTGAACAGCATTTAAAATTTTATTAAAGTTATTCATGAAATCAATATAATTATCATATTTTTCTATTTCTTTTAATGTTTTTATATCTTCTTTACTAAGTGTTATTAATTCTTTCAATTCTAATGAGTCATTTTCTTTAATAAAAGTTTTATTAGGTGTATTCCTACAAAAAGGTGATCCAACAGATAAATCTCCTTGATTCCCTATAATAAAGACTGTAACATATTCAAAATGATATTTAATTTGATTCATTGCTTTATCTGAAGATTCTATATTATATTGTGATACACATCCATCAGTTATTATTATAAGGTGTTTAGGATTATTTTCCTTTTCAATCATAATAATATTTGCAATTAATTCTGAATTAGTATCTTCTAAATCTGTATTTCCAATATCATCAAAAAGTTCTTCTTTATTTAAATATTTTTTTATTCTACTTCCCCATCTATATATAATATCACCTCTTTTTTTTAAATAATATTTTTCTATAATTTTTTTTGATTCTATTTCATAGAAATTATTAAAAGTTGAACCAGATCCATCTATTGCAAATAAAATTTTCATATCCCTCATTTCTTTATTTTCAAGACTAAGATATCCTTTATATGATGAATTATAATTGACTTTATAATCTATTCCCTTAGGCCTCCATTCCCATGGATTTATTTTTTCTATCATATAATTTATTTCTGGTCTGGCAGTCCATCCAGCTATATTTTGGAGAAATTTGAAGGTTCCAGTACTATCTAAATTTAAAAAACATTTAGTATATCCACAATCAATTATGATATCTCCTCTTCCTTTATTATCTGACTCATATATTAATGTACTTATTCCACCTTCTGAATTTATGGAAAATGGTTTAAATGGATCTAATTTATTTTTTTCTTTTATATTAATAGGCTTGTTATTAATTTTATCCACTGCATATGAAATACTATATCCTTCATAAATTAATCCAAGATTATGAGATATTGATTGCCTTTGAATTTCTTTTCCTTTATAATAACTTTTTTTATTATTTTTATTAAATGTTCCTGGCTTATCTAAATTTCCTGTTTTATCTTGTTTTAAAACTTTATTACCTAAATAATCTCCAGATATTTTAAATTTTAGCTTCTTATTTTTAGAAAATTCTACTTTTTCTAAAAATAAATTCACTTGGAAATTTAAAGGGTCTCCTTCAGCAAAAAATATTAAAGATCCGCCGTTGGTCCAAAATGCAATTAAAACATTTATAAATTCTTCAACTAAATATGGATTAGTTTTATTTTTTTGACCGTTTTTTGGTGGTAAAATTGGATATTGTGGACCACATAAAATCCAAACTGCATAATAATTGCACTCACCTTTTTCATTTTTATTTAGCAATTCTTTAATAGCAGTTTCATAATCAACTACAACACAATCTTCAATTCCAAAGAATTCAATGCAAGATTTTATACATTTTCCATTTTTGATAGAAGGCTCATTTATATATTTTGGATGTATATAAGGAGATTCTTTTTCTTTATTTAATTCATAAGACCAAAGCATCACAATTAATATTTTTTGGGTTTTTAGTAAATTTTTGCTATAAATTTCTAAATCATGTACATTTTCAACATTAAAAGGAATCATTTTTTTTTCATCAAAAGTAATTCTTTCTCTATTACAAAACTTATTTAATACATCTTCTCCTTGATTTATATTTTCTAGTTCTTTTCTTAATTTTTTATATATGAATTTTTTATTAACAAATTCCTTATTTTCATCTAAATTCGAAAATATTTCATTTAATTTTATTCTGTCCAATTTTTCGGTTTCTGAGAGAATTTCAAGTTCATTTTCTGTTTTAATTATTTTTCCAAAAATTTTTCCTAATGCTTTCAATAAATTCTCTGGATTTGTAGAATATATAAACGTCCAAAATAAATCTTTCATTTTATAAGGATAAATTCCTAACCCAATTCCAAATACTTTCAATCCATTTGAATCGCATAATTCAGAATAATATTTAATATCATTTGCATTATTTTGATGAGATAAACCATCTGATAAAATAAATAAATAACTATCTCTTTCATAATTTTTTTTTTTTTTTAATTCAAATGCTGAATGAATTGAATCTGCCAAATCAGAATTAGATATCGGATTGCTTAATAACAACAGTAATTTTTGGTAAATAGAATCATCTTTAAAAATTAATATTGAAGGTTTATTAAAAATTAGGAAATATGGCTCTTGATTATATTCATTAGTGACAATAAGATCAAATGAAGATATTGCCATTGTTTTAATAATTTTTAGTAAATTTATAATGGTCAAATATGAATGCTTAAAATTAAATTCACTAAAACAACTTTTGGAATTATCTATGATGACTGTTATTGAATAATCTCTTATTATTCCACCTTTATCTTCTAAATATATCATTGGCTCTTGTACTGGGCGTAAGGTATATAAAATTAATGCCATCACATCTATTTCTGTTCCTTTTGTTGATAATTGTTTTTGTGTTGCTTTATTAGGATAAAAAATAGATTCAATCATATTTTTATCAAGAAGTTTTTTTAAAATTTTTGATGTATGTAATTTAATTTCAGGAATTTCTATTTTTTTTAGAACGGATTGATTAAAATTATATTTCTTTTCATTATTTATTTGATTAATTTTTTTTATTTTTTTTGGCTTATCAAAAAAATATATTTTATTTATTTTTTTATAATGATCATAAATTAATATTTTATCAAAATATTTTAAATCTAAACTTATATTATTTTTTTTATTATTTTTTTTTTCATCAAAAATCTGTCCATTTCTTTTATTTTTAAATTTCAATTTATTTAAAAAATCAAATAATTCTTGGAAAAGTATAGCCTCATTTAATTCTTTTTCATTAAAATTTATGTCAATTATTTTAACTTTTAAATTACCTTTTTCATTCATATTTTTTTCAAAATTATTCCACATTTTATCAACAATTTCTTGTTGTTTATCTTTAAATAGAAAATTTTTTTTTTCAATAAAAAAAATAAATGAATTTTCTTCCTTATCCAATATATTATTTTTCCAATAATTAGTTTGAATAATACTTTCATCTAAGCAATCAGAAAATATTAAAAACACTTGATTTTCTCTTTCTTTGCATTTTACATATTCGACAGCAGTTTTTACAGAATTTAAAATATTATTTCTATATCTTTTAATTATTAAAGTCTCATATAATCTCTCTATTAAATCATCATAATTTATTATTTCTTCATAATTTTTAATAATTACTTTAAAATTATTATCAGCTGTTAAAAGTATTGAATATTTAATACTTATCATTTCTATAATTTTTATAATTGATAATACTATCATTAAGTGCTTCATTTTATTTTCTATTCCTAAATAAAGAGAACAATCTAAAATAAAACAAAATGCTGTATTAGAAAAATCAATATTTGATTTTGATAATTGTTCAAAACATTTATCCATAAATACTCTTGAAATTTTTATTAAATCATTTATTAAATATTCTTCATTATTTTTTTCTTCCTTAGTAAATAAATATTTTGGCTTATATGGCTGATTAGTATTAACTTCTAGATTTTCATTTTCAATTCCTTTATTTATATTTTGTAATATTTTATTTATTAATTGTTTATCATATTCATTAAATAGAGCATTTATATTAAAAGATATTTGAATATTATTTTCTTGAACTTTTTCATTTTTATTATTTGATTTTTTGCCTATTATTATTTCTTTTTTCAAATGATTAACAATTGTTTTTGGTTCATCAATCCCCAGATCTATTAATTTAATCATATTTCTATCTTCTTTATCTTTATTATTTTGTTCTTGATTTATATTATCATTTACTAAATTTTTTTCGAAATCATGCTTTAAATCTGTAAAATCTTCTTTTTTTGGCGAATAATGAAAATCTTCTATAAATGTTTTATTTTGCTGTTCTTTTTCTTTTTTTTTTGCTTTTTTCTTTAATTTAAAATATTTATCAATTACATCAAGTGGAATAAAATGCTCTTGTTTAAGTAAATCTTCTTTAATTTCAATTTCTGTATTTATCATATTTATTATATTATTATTTATTTTATCTATATACTTATTACTAGTATTATCTTTATAAAAATAATTATTTAAATTTATCATATCTTCATTTTCTTCTATTAAATATTCGAATGAAGTACTATTTTTATCATTTATTTTCCAAATATCATCATTAGATATATTTTTTTCTTCTTCTTCTTGATTATCATCATCTTCATCTTTATCAATAATAATAATACTTTTTTCTTGATCATTTTCTTTTTCTAAATATGTATTTTCAACTGAATTTTCATTATCAATTAATATACTATTGCTATTTTTTTTGGTTTTATCAAATAAATCTTTGGAAGAATTATCAATATTATTTGCTCTTTCTTCTTCATTAAAAGAATTTTCAAATTCTTTTTGTCCATTATTTATATTATTTTCAAATAAATTATTGTTTTGTTTTTCATTTTGTGAAATATCTAAATTATGTGAATTTTTGTTTTCTTCTTTAAAGTTTTGATCTATTGATTCATAGTCATTTAAATTTTTATATTCATTATTATCTTTAATATTTTTTTCTTCTTCTTTTTTAATATCAACTTCTATAATTTGGATTTCATTTTCTTTTTCTTTAATTTGATTATTTTCTTCATTAGAAATATTTTTTTTTGAAGATTTTTTTTTTTCTTTATTCCTAATTTTATTATTATTTATTTCTTCTTTGATTTTTTCGTTTTTATCTTTATTTTCATTATTATTTTTATTTTTATTTGATGGATCTTCTATTGATATAATTTTATCAGATGAATTTTCTTTTATTTCAAATTCAACAAAAGATTTTAGAGAACTAAATGATTGAATAAATTCATATATTTCTTTTGAGAAGAAGTTATGAAAATAAAAATAATTATTTTCAAGCTTATCATTATTGGTTAAATCTCTATAAATTTCTTCTAGCCAATAATATTGATCTTTAATTATTTGCTTTTCATTATTAATATCAAAATTATTTGAATTATATAAATTTTCTTCAATTTCTTCAAATTTTGAATATGAATTCCAATAAATAGGTATAAGCATTGATGCTTCTAAAATACTATTATAAAAATTATTAATCTCAAGTATAGTTTTTTTGGGAAATTTTACTGGGATAAATTTAATATTTTTTAATTTAATATATTTATTTTCGACTTTAATTCTCTTTAATCCCTGTATTTCAATGCTTTTTTTTGAGTTAATTTTACTATTTTTATTGGAACCTTTTGCATTTAACTCATTTAAAATAAAAGCAAAATTAATTTTATTATTATTCTCTGCCTTATTAATTCTTTCTATATTTTCAATACTAAAAGAATTATCTTTTTTTTGAATATCATAGAATAATGTTATTGATTTCTTTTTATTGTTTATATTTATATTAAAACATATAGTCGTTTTTACTTTTTTTTTTAATTTTATTGAAAATTTAATTTTAGTCATATTAAAAAAAATACCCTCCTTTTCCAATTCAATATTGATAATATTATTATCAGTACTTTTATATTCAATACAATATTTAAATTCTCTTCTTTGATGGGTATTAATTAAAAATTCGAAATTTTCTGTGTTTATTGGGCAATATAATTTGTTTTTAGCATATCCTTCACATCCTTCAAAATTAATTTGGAAATCATAATCAAATATTTTTATTTTAGCAAATAATTTAATAATGAATTTAAATCTTTTCCCAACAAAAATATTGATCAAAAAACTTAGTAAATCATTATTATTATTATTATCTGATATAATATTCAAAGAAAATCCATTTTTTTCTTCTTTTTTAATTGGTTTTGGGCATGTATTATTTTTTAAAGTTTGTAAAATTATTAAATTTTTTAATTTCGAATCAATTGAATTTATTATTTTAAAATTAATTGTTTCATCTTTTAATAAAAAATCTGTGTATAAAGAAAATATATTATTTCCCTCATATTTCAATTGATATTCATTACATTCTAAATATATTTCTAGCGCTTCTAATTTAAAAGTAATATTATAATTAACATCTTTAAGAATTTTATTATATGATATTGAAATGATACCTTTTATATTTTTTTCCTCAATATCTTCCTTTTTTTTCAAAGGGATTTCTATTTCTATAAAATATAATTTATTTTTTTTTATTAATTTAATTCCTTGATTTTCTTCTTTTAGTTTAAAGTTGATATTATCATCAAAAGATGCAAAATAAATGTATTGATATTTTGAATCATATAAATTTAAATTTCCTAAATCATATTTTATTTCATCATATCCTTCAATTTTTTCATCATTTATAGTAAAATAAGGAATAATATTTATATCATTTTTAATTTTTAATTCATATTTACTTTTATTAAGAATATTAATATCTGTCTCCTTTGGTATATATATATTTAATTCTTTCTTTAATTCTTCTAATAATTTTTTATCATTTTTATTTACTGAAATCTTAGAATATTTTTTACAAACATTATTAATTTTATCTATAATTTTGTTTATTGTAGATTCCATTAATATTAATTCCATATTTAAATCTATATTTAATTCATTTGTTGTTTGTTCAAATAAATGATTATTCTTCATACCTATTATAAAATCTGAATTTCCATTTTCCAAAAAATCTTTAAATTTTCGAATTTGTAAAATAACTTGTTCTATATTTTCTATTTTGATATATGTAAAATCTTTTTTAAATAAATTTAATTTCTCAATTACATTATTATATTTATTAAAAAAATCCTTTTTACTCATTTCTCCTTTTTTGAATAAAATTTCTTCCTTTTTAATTTGTATATTTTTTTGATATTTTTTTATATATTCTTTTTTAGATATAAATTTAATTTTATTTTCTTTCTCATCTATAAATTTGGCATCATTTTTTTTTATTAGTTCTTGAATTAATTTATAATTCGCTAAAAAAATTTCCTCATTTGTTTTTCTTAATTTATAATTATATTTATTATATTCTGAGCATAGAGTTTCTATTTTTATAAAATAATCATAATTAATTTTTTCTTCTATTAATTTTTCATTATATTTTTCTTCAAATACTTTTATTTTATTACTAAAATTATTGATAAGATTATATAAAGATTTTTTATTATATTTATTTATATTATCTTCAATAACTGTTTTTAGTTCCATTAATTCTTCTTTGAATTTATTAAATCTTGAAGTATTTAAATTTTCTAATTTATTTTCAAAATTTTCAATTAAATGAAATATTATTTTTTCTTTTGATATAACTTTATTAATGCCATATTCATAAGTATTTTCAAAAATATCTAATATAAATTCTTTTATGACTTCAAATATTTGTTCTTTATTTTTACTACTGAATTTAGTATATTCTTTGAATAAATATATAAATAATTGATAAAATCTTTCAGCAAATTCATTATCTATTAAATGTGTGTTATTAGGTAGAATTAATAAAACCCATTCTAAATTTTGTGGATTATTGTTGGATTTTTTTATTTCTTCTTTAATTTTTATTGCTAATTCATCTTCAAATTTTGATATTTTTTCATCTATAACTTTAAAAGAGACTTTTATATAATTATTTGATAAAATTCTCAAACATAATAGCCAAAGAGGTATAAATTTATTTTTATCTAGATTTGGTTTGAATTCAGATATTGTTTTCTCATTTATTAATTTATGATAAATTGAATCATTAAAATTTAAAAAATTTACTAAAGATGGATATTTATTTGAAAATAACTTCTTTTTATTTTTTTCATCAAATTCATCAAAAATTAAATTTTCATTTTTAATATTAAGATAAAATTCTTTAAATTTTATATAATCATCAAATAATTTTTTATAGTTTAGATTCTTTTCTTTTGAAATTTTACTTTTAATTAATTTACAAAGATCTTCTAAATTTTGTTCTTCTTTTCCTGAAAAATAATGATTATATAGAATATTTCCTATTTGCAAAATTAAATCATTAAGTTGATTTTTATTTCGTAGTTTAATTAATTCATCAAATTTTAATTGAAATGTAGTGAATAAGCTATCTTCATCTATTAAAGGTCCTTTTATTTTTTTAAATGTAGATAAATCTTCTAATCTAATGAATAAAAATAAAAATGATAAATTATTTAAATCAGGTATATACATTTTTGTGTCAAACTTATATTCTTTTTCAATATTCCAACACCAATTGGCATCAATTTCTCTTGAGTTTTTAATATCATATAAGTTATTTATTAAATTTGGCAGTTTTTTAAAATTTTCTTCAAGTTTATTATCAAGTATTTCCTTAACAAGCATTGAAATAAATGTTGCCTCTAAATATTTATTCTTTTCATCATCTATCAATGATAATTTATAAAAAATAATTTCAAAAAATTTTTTATAATTTTCATTAATTAATTCATCTAATTTTCCAAGATTAATTAAACTAGCAGTTCTTTCTTTTATTTTTTCAATTATATCTTTAATTTCAGAGTATTTTAAAAGCAATTTAAATAATTTATTATTATTATTAATATCCTCTAATATTATCTCATCTTTAGAAAATATCTTAAATTCATTAAATCTTTTTTGATTATCATATCTAACTATATAATTATTAATTAATTCTTCATATTCTGTTAATTTTTTAAAAGAAACTTCGTCATTTATTTCATTTATTCCATTAATCTCATTTATTAATCCTTCAATTATTTTATTTTCTTTAAATTCTTTTTCTATTTTTTTCAATATTCTTTCTTTATAATTATCAATTTCTATTTTATTTATAATTAATTTTAATCTTTTTAATTCTGTTTCCAATAAATTTTTATAAAAATCAAAAGGATTTTCATTTTTATTATATTTTAATAGCTGAATTATATCATTAATAATAGTTAATTCATTATTAATTTTTGTTTTTATTTCTTTATTCTGATCTACCAATTTTAATTCTTTATTAATTATATAATTTTTATTAAAAGATAAATTATATAAATAGCAATCTTCATTTGTAATTATTATTATGTTTTTTGAAAAATTTATTATTTTTTCTATTGTTTTTTCAATATCATTTTGAATATCTACTATTTCATTATATAATCTGCAGGAAGTATAAAAAATATCATATTCAATAGTTGACTTTTCCTCTTTAAGAAAATATGGTAAATAATTTGAATTTAATATTTGGATATCTAGAAATAAAATTGACCAGCAATTGATTAATATATTATTTTTAGTCATAAAAAAATTAGAAAGACTATAATAATTTTCTTCAATTTTTAAATTATTATTATCTACAAAATTTAATGCATCTTCAAAAATCTTTTTTATTTTACTTTTTTTAATTTTTTTTTTATCCTTTTTTATATTACATAATAATTGCTCAATTACTTTTAAATAAAAATTATTTATTTTATTTTCATCACTATCTTTAATATTAGAAGATAAATCACCATAATTTATATCTTTATTAATAGAGGGTATTAATATTTGTGTATTCTTTGATATAATTAATTGATTATTAGTATTGAACTTTAAATCCAATATTATATTAATTTCATTAAAATTTTCCTCAGTAAATTGAAATTCAAAAAATTTTTCATCTATTTTAATTGTCAAATTTATTTGATTATTTGAAGCATTTCTAATAATAGATTTTAAAAGGTTATTTATTAAATATAAGTTAGTATTCTTAAATTTATAATAAGGAAAAATTTTTAAAATATCATTGATGAAGCTAATTATATCATACTGTGATATAAAACTAAAAAAATTTTGAAGAGAAGTAATGCTTTGCTCTTCATGCATTTTTTCAATTTTTTCAAAAATATTTTTTTTTTCAATAAGTAAATTTAAATAATCAAAAGAAACTAAGTTATTTATAAAAAGTTTTTCAAATAATTTTAAAATTCTTATACAAGGAAATTGATTATTATCTCCAATTTTAGTATTGTTAAGATTTTCTTGATTAGGCTTTTCTAATAAATTATTTATTTTATCAATATAACTAATAAGTTTATTTAAAATCAAATAAATATTTTTATCATTTTTTTGTTTAAGATCTTCCAATAATTCTGATATGCTTTGTTTTAATTCTTTAAAATATTTAAAAGGTAATTTTAAGAATACATTTAGAAATAAACCAAAATTAAACTGAAAATTATTACCTTCTTTAAATTTATTTAAAATTAATAAAAAATCTTTGCATTCTATTAAATAATCAGTAGCTAAAGCTTTAAAGTCAATTCCTTTAAATTCTATATTATCATTTATAATTTTTATATATTTTTCTTGTTCTGTTTGAGTTAATGAAGGAAAATAAAAATACAAAAAATTTTGTTTTAAACTTAAAGGAAAATCAAATATATTTAAATTTTTACAAAAATTAATGGTTGTTCTTTCAGTTACATAATCATTATTACTAAGATTTAATTGATCTTTAATAATTTTATGTATTTTAGCAATTCTTGAAGAAATATCAGAAAGTATTAGCTCTTCTGAAGATAAATGTAAATTAACTAAATAACCATATATTATTTGGGAAATACTAATCTGATCATTTACAAAAGGTTTTAAATTATAAATCAAGCATTTATCTAATAAAGTATTTGTTAATGAATTACTATTTGACATCCTTCCAGAATCATATGTTATAAATAAATGAAAACCTTTTTTTGGAATTATGGGTTTTTCATCTTTTTCATATAAGTTTAATTCTGGATTTTCTCCACAAAGGAAAGATAATTTTTCTGATATAAAAGGAGGAGCATTTTCAATTCCATCTATTAATACCCATTCACCTAATTCAACTGCTTGTAAAAAATCAGATTTAACATAATTAAATCTATTAATAAAATTAAATTTTTTTTTAATTTTTTCAAATTTTAATTTTTTTTCTTCATCTAAACTTTGCTCTATATTTAAAATATCTATAAATTTTTTTTCTATGTTAGTATTATTATTATCATTATTATCTTCTTTTTCTATAAGTATTTCATTAAATACTTCATTAATTTCTTTTATTTCATCTTCATTGTATTTTTCAAAGATAAAGTTTTTGGTTAAGATAGAAATTTGATTATCCTTGTTTAGCTCAAAAACATGCAACTTTTTTCCTAAAATTTTTGAAAATAATTTAATTAAATATGATTTTCCTACACCGGTTGGCCCTTGAATAATACATGCTGTTTCTGATTTTACTGCAAGTCCCAAAAATATAAGGCATTTTTTCTGTTCAAATGAAAGAGTATTTTTTTCTTTTTCGAAATTATCTAGCTTTTCTTCAGCTTGAAGTGAAAATGATTTTCTATTTACTTCTATTGTAAATTCTGATGAATTATTTTTAAATTCAAAATCGCATTCGAATGGGTAATTAAAATTAATTATAGTATCATTTATATTTTTTGCTGATTTCTCTTTATCATATATTATAATTTTATTTTTATATATAATATCTTCTAGAAAGGAATCATCAAATTGTGATATATTTTTTAATTTTATAAATTTTGAAACATCATTTAAAGTAAATATATTATTCTCATTTAAACCATTATTATTATAATATGTTAAAATAGAATTAATATTAATATTAGAATTTTTAGGAATAATTTGCTTTATATTATTACTTAAATCAGAAGAATAAACTATATAGTAAATTGAATTTGAAAAATAATTATAATAATATGAATCTCTATCTATTGAAGTGTCTTTAAAATTAATCAATCCAATTAAAGCATAATTTGATGAAGGGTAATATTTTTTATTAAAAATTTCTGAGATTTGCGAAAGAACATCTGATTCTGCATTATTAATATTATGAAAAACAAATAATATCTTTTGTCCATTTTTTTTATCATTTTTTTTAATTTTGTCAAATAATTTTGTTTCAATATCTAAAAGTTCAATAAATTTATTATTATTAGATTTAATTACAGTCTTTTTAAATAAATCATTTTTTGAAAAAGATTTAGTTATAATAATATTTTCAACATTATAATTCAATAATTTACTAACATAATTTATTGCAGTTTGTTTTCCTTGCCCAGGAGAACCTTCAAGAATAATTGGTATATTAATACATATTCCAAAATGAATTAAATCCACTAATTCATTAAATATAGGGGCATATTCTATATTTTTTATATCCATTTTAGGTTCTGTATTCGTGTATATCTGCAATTTAGAATAATTTGATATTATATAATTGTTTTGATACTTTAAAATATTTTTATTTGTTGAAAAAATTGGATTTTCATTCTTTTGCTTATTAATTAAAACATGAGAAAATGCATAATAAAAGTTGTTTCTTAATTGTTTTTGTTGATTATTCATTTCTATATTATTTTTATTCATTTTAGAAAAAATATTCAATAAAACTTTAATTTTTTTGATATCTTGCTTTTGATCTACTTTAAAGTTGGAAAGAATTAAGTTTAAATATTGTTCTGTAATACCATAGCATAATTTAGAATATCTTTTAATAATTTTCTCTTTTTCTTCATTTTCATGCTCTCCAATACATATTATTGAAAATCTAGATAGAATAGAATCAGATAAACTTTGAAATGAATTTTCAGGGCATGTTCCTATTATTTTAATAGTCCCAATTTTATTTAAATCAAATACTTTATCTGATTCTTTTTTGAAAAAAGTTTCATATATATCTTCATTTAAAGATAATTTACTTTTTGTTCCAAATAATTCATTAAATCTTTCAAAAACTTCGGTTGATACTTGATGAATATTTTTAAATATCATAGATTCTCTTCTAAGAATATTTATTAATATAATTCCTGGGCTATATTCAATCAATGGTTTTTCTCCTTTAGTATTCATTAATTTTTTTATTTTATCAATAATATTATCAATAATAACAGAGATTATAGGATTAACTTTATTAATTAAAATTTGTTCTTTTTTTTCTTCAAGAAAATCATCAAAGGCATTTTGATCATTTTTATCTAATATTTTGCTTTTATTCATTGAATCTTCTAGATGAATTATATTACATAATAAATTAAAATAAAAATATTTTGCTGAATTAATTGACATAAAGGATGGTCCTCCAAGAAGCTCTTCATTGGTTGTTTTTTGGTTTAAATAAATTAAATTACCTTGATAAGGAGTTTCCCTTGAAATATAAAAATTTGCTAAATGTGTTTTATAGCTAGATGGACCCATTAAAATTATAGGTTCATTATTAGATGCTAATTTTAATTTAAAAAAATCATCATAATAATTTGATAATTTATTTGAGAATTGCTCTTTTACTACTATTTTTTTTAAATTCTCGAATTTTATTGCTATTTTTCCTTTTACTATTAATAAGTCCTTTCTATTGACCTTGGGTATTGAAAAAAAGCTATTATATAAATTAATAGAATCATTTTTATTTAATTCAAAAATATTAGTAAATAATATATGCAAATACTTATTTAATCTATTGTTTTTTCTAATCTCTTTCTTTAATAATGATTTTGGAATAGGACAAAATAAATAAAAATAAATAAAATGATAATATTTAAAGCCTATATATATTTCTTTATCTTTGAGATGCTCTTTGATTCTTTTAATTATTTTATCTATATCCCTAAAAGACCATTTTAATAATTGGATATTATTTTTGTCAATAAAAATATTATATTTTAACATAAATTTTCCTAAAGAAATTGCATTTTTTTCAGTAAATTCTTTGTCATCCATATTAAACTCTTCTGACCTTTTTTTAATACATATATCAGTAATTTCTTTTTGAGTTTGTTTTGGATATCTAATAATTCTAATTTTTCTTTGCAAACTTTCTGGAACATAATTCCTTCCTAGATTATCCAAATCATTCTGGCATGCTATAAAAAAAAATTGTTTGTTAATATTTATTGCTTGATCATTAAATGGGATATAAATATTATTATCTAATAAAGGATCCAAAACTGGAACTAATGAATTCATAGTTGAAATAGAAGACAAATTCATTTCATCAGCAATAAAAATTTTTCCTTTTTCAGTACATTCAATTAAAGGACCTTTAAAATCTTCTATTTTTCCTTCTTTTATATTTAAAGTTCCATAAAGTTCTTTTGGCTTTGTATTTCTATGAAAAGAAAATAATTTATAATTATTTTCACCTTGTAATATTTCAGAAATAAATTCTGCACTTGTTGTTTTTCCTGCACCAGTTGGACCAATTATACATAAATGCAAATTAATTAAATAAGAGCCATAAATCATCGAAAGATAATTCTCTAAAGATTTATTATTTTCAAAAAAAAATTTGGATTTTAAATTCTTTGTATTTTCCAAATCTTTTGCAGTATTTATTTGTTTTTGTAAAAGATTTAAAAGTATATTTTTTATTTCTTCATTTGATATTTTTTGATTTTTTGAAAAAAGCAAATCATAAACAAAATCTATTAATTCTTTATCTGAAATTATTTTAAATTCCTTATTTTTTATTATTAATTTTAAAGAATAACAAAACCTTGAAATATCTTTGATAGTCAATGATTCATTAATGCAATTATCATTATTATTGGGATTATTATATGACATTAATTTACCCGATAAATATTGGATAGATTCTTTTTTTATTTCTTTATGATTTTCTTTCTTTATTTCCTTTTTTTTTCTAATTTTTTTTTCTTCCTCATCTTCTTCTTCTTGACCTTCTTCTTCTTCATCATCATCTAACCCAAAATAATTATTTATTTCTTCTTTGCTTATATTATTTTGCTCTTCTTCTCTGTCTAAAAGTATTTCTATTAATTCTTGATAATGAGAATTATTCATGTATTCAAGTTGATTCTCTAAGACAATAATATCAAATCTATTAAGAAAGGCAGGAGACATTTTCATTTTTTGTTTAATATCACAAACTCCTATAATTCTAAAATTTTTATTAATGATAATTGAGCTCTCCAATGGATTTTCTGGAATATCAAATATTCTTTCTTTTAGATCATATTTAAAATCTAAAAGTCCATTTAATCTTTCTGATACAGTTGAATTTGATTCATGCAAATTATCCAATATTACAACTTTTCCTTCCTTAATAGATTTGGTTAAAAATCCTTCCTTCCATTCCATAATTGAATCACCTTGATTAATTTCTTTATTTTTATTTGGAGCATGATAACCTATTAAATCTGAGCATTTTGTTTCCTCAGTACAAATAAAATGGCAATAATTATTATTCTTTGAATCATAAATTTGAGCTATCCATCTAGCTATTTGAGATTTTCCACATCCTTCATTACCAACAATAATTATATTTCTCCCTTTTTCTAATGAAAATATAGCAGATTCTAATACTTCTATTAAAGCATTATTTTTATAAATATTTTTTATTTTTTCTGGGATTTCAAAAGTAGGCTCATTTTTTTTAAATTCCTCATAATCTAACTTAAAGCTTTCAAATTCCCCTAATGTTTTAAGTAACTTCAATTTTTTTTCTTTTTCATATCTTGATCCATAAATAACTTTTATTATTTTAAAAGCATTATTTTTATTTTCATCTATATATGCTTTCACAGTAGCTGTAATTTCTCTAATTGTAAAACAACTTATATCATCTATAATGTCCTTTTTAGAAGTCCAGTGTTTATGAAATTTTATTAAATCTCTTATAAAATTTTTATCTTTTTGATCTCCTTCTTTATTATTATTAAAAGATTTAAATAAAATTCCAGCTATTTCTTCTAATTCTTTAATTTTAAATGAAGGAAATTTTATAATTTGAAAATGGGATAAAAAGCTTTGACTCAAATGTTGTCTTTTATTAGCATAATTATCCTTGTTAGGATTTTGTGTAGCAATTAAGCAAAAACCTTCTCCCATTTTTTGAGTGACATGCCCAATCCCGGAAATTTCAATATTAATTACTTTACTATCTAAAGCATCTTCAATGCATTGTAATACTTCTTGACTAGCCAAATTAATTTCATCAAGAATTAAAGGAATTCCTTTTTTAAATGCTTCAAAAAAAGGACCATCAACAATCTTAAGGCCTGATAAACATTTTTTATCTCCCACTAATTTCCTCATCAGATCACTTATTTTAACTTCTGCACTTAAATTAAATTTAATATACGGCTTTTCATTTTTATCTTTTTCTTCTTTATTTTCTTCATTTTCACTTTCTTCAAGATATAAATTTTTCTTTTGCTCATAGATATACTTACATATTATTTCAGCACTTAAAGTTTTAGAACTTCCTGTTTCTCCTTCTAGTATAACTGGAATTCCATTTTCAATATAGGTATATAATTTATCTAAGCGCATTTCTGCATTTTTGGTTAAAACATAATTATAATTTCTTAGAAGTTCATCATATGAGCATTCTGATTTAAAAAACTTAGGTTCTGCTGTCTTTATATCAGAAATTAAATTATTTATATCGTTTGATGTTAAAGATGTCCTTGAACTTATTGTATTTCTTCCTGATTCCATTTAATTTCTATATTATATTCAATTAATTTTTTTAAATATAAAAAATCCAATATAAATATTAACTATCTTTTAATTAAAATTATTAAAAATTGGGGATTATTATTATTTTTATTTAATCAGTTACTTATTATTTTTTAAAATAATTATTTTTTGTATCATTCTATTATATATACTATATTATTTATTTATAAAAGGTAGTTTTCCAGAGCAATTTAAAGATAATAAACTTCCTGAAATCTAAAGGTTATATCGTTTTAATGATAATCTATTTCCAGTATTATCATTAAATATACTGAATAATTTGTTGATTTATTTGTTTGTTCATTAATAAAAAACATTTTATTTGACTTTAATTTTATATAAAAATAATAAATTAATTAAAATTAAATAAAATATCATTTATTAAAAAAATAAAATGGGGATTGGGGATTGGGGATT
>JAJNAB010000012.1:0-17783 GCA_023783335.1 Enoploplastron triloricatum | reverse complement strand
CCCAATCCCCAATCCCCAATCCCCAATCCCCAATCCCCAAAAAACATTTTAAAAATAATTAAAAAAAATAAAACAATTAAATATTTTCAAGTGCTAATAATAATTAATTAAATTTATTAATTTTTATATTCAAGCATTTATTTTTGTAAAATTATGGTGATAAAAATATAATTATTAAATTAAATATTTTCAAGGACTACACCTTTATTCTTATTATTTTAATTTCTCTAATCCTTTTATTAATTTATAAAATATTTCTTATAAGAAAAGGGCCAAAACACTATATAAGAATAATACTAATCATAAAATATAATAATCTATATCTAAATTAACCAAAACAAAAACTATAAATAGCATTTAATTGAATATTATTATTTTAATCAAATTTATTCCTTTTTTTTGATTTTGGCTGATATATCGAATATTTATTTTTATTATATTTTTTTATCATTATTTATATAATCTTTATTGTAATAATCTTTTTTATATCCACCTCCCTTTTCCCTGAAAAGTGGTCCTTGGGATCCAATAACCTGGTTGGAGAATCTTTCCGGGTAGATCACAAAATTATTTCTTTTTGCATTCCCGAGTCTCAAAGGCAGAGAATTTGCATTGCCATTTAAATTATTATTATTAATAATGCCTTAAACTACAGCATATTACTTGCTATAGATATTCTAAAATCATTACTTTTACTTTCATTTACTTTTTTTACATCATTTTTAATTTCTTTTTTAGGATCTTCCCCGAATAGAAGTGATTTTATCTCTAAAAATAAATTTTTCTGATTATTTTCAACTTTTTTGACCATTTTGTCCATATAATGAACTATATGAACTATAAATATATTTAAAAAAGAATATTGCAATTAGTAGGAACTTCATCTATATTTATCAACTAATAATTCTTTTTTCTTCCATCTCCTTATCATCTTCGATTTTCTCATAAAAATCCTTCATGATTTCCGTTACTTTTCAATTTACTATTAGTTACATAGAATTAGATAACAGTTCATTATCACCTTTTTTCCTCCATCATAATATTTATTACAACTCATATATGGAGTGCCATAATTTATATTAATTTGAACTCCTCATATAATTTGAATTTGTATTCATAAAATTGTGAATAAAATTTTTATAGGCTGTTTTAAACTTAAACAAGAAACTATAAAAACTCTTAAAGTCCATGTAAAAAAATGATAAGAAAAATTATAAAGTACTGATGATGCTACATTTTATTTAAAAAAACAATTGTTTCAAATTATATACAATATGGAAAAAAATGGCTATTGTCCCGATTTGAAAAGAATTCGATGAACTATATTATATATCAGAAAGCTATAGAATTAGAATACATTTGCATATTATATATTTAAAAGAAGAATATATTTGTTAAGAGAAAGAATTTAGAAGTTATTTGTGGATTTAAAAAATGGAAAAATCGAATGCTTAAAAGAAGTTAAAGTAATAATATTTTAAAAAAGAGTTAATTTTTGTCAAATGCTTTACAAGAAAATGGATAAGATCTTTAGATCCCAATTCAAAAATATTTTGTAGAATTCTATTTCTAAAGATTTTTTTAAAATTAACATTAAATAATTTTATTATTATAGTAATTTATAATTAATTATATTAATTAAACAATCATAACTCAAAATTAATCTCTATCTCCAGCATCTTTTGCATTATCATTCCCTGAACTGTTTCCACTATTAACAGAGCTTTTTCTTGAACCGCTTTTTGAACCACTTTTTGAATTACTTTTTGAACCACTTTTTGAACTGCTTTTTGAATTACTTCTTGAACTACTTTTTGAACTGCTTTTGGAGCCACTTTTTGAATCATTTTTGATACTTTCTGAGTGACTTTCAGATTCATTTTTATCTTTTTCATCACCTTCATTCTTTGTATCCTTATTAATATTTTTCTCCTTTTCCTTTTTTCTTAAATCTTCTAAATATTTTTTATATTCTTCTTTGATATCATTTTCATAATCTTCATCCTTATTATCTGTTAAATAGCAATAGAGCCACAATATTTCTTTCACTTTTATATGTAATGATTTAATTTTAGATAAATTATCACCGAATTTCTCATCTTTTATTTTTATATTATTATTCTCCCATAAATCTTGTTCTTTCAGATATCCTACAATATTATTTTTATTTAATTTAATTTTATTTTCTTTGTCTTTTTCTCTATATAATATAATAGTCATAAACAATCTTAATGCATCTGCTAATGATTCTTTAGTGATAGTTAAATCTTCTTTTGAAAAAATATCATCTAATTTTTTTATTTTTTTATCGTCTAAATTAAAATATTGTTTTTCTTCTTTTTCAACTGTTTTTTCTTTGTCTGATTTTATTTTAGATATATCATTTTCTTCTATTAATTTTTTTTCTTGATATTCTTCGATATCTTTTTTTACATATTTAAATATCAATTTTAAATAATAATCATAAATATTTGATATTTTTTTGACAATTAAATCTTTTTTTTCTTTAAATAAATCTTTAAAATCTTTTGTAATTCCTTTTAAATTATCAAGTACTTCATATATTTTTGTGCTTTCATCAATTTTAATGTTTTCATTTTCATCAATTTTAATTTTATATAAATATTGAATTAAAATCACAAAATCATTTATTATACTTT
This sequence comes from Enoploplastron triloricatum, assembly GCA_023783335.1. Lineage (NCBI taxonomy): Eukaryota > Ciliophora > Litostomatea > Entodiniomorphida > Ophryoscolecidae > Enoploplastron > Enoploplastron triloricatum. The sequence goes on along the minus strand of JAJNAB010000012.1, from coordinate 15,123 downwards.
TATATTTATCATCATTGCCATCATAAGTAATAATAAAATCATAAATAACTATTTTATCATTATTATCTATATCTTGAGTATTGTATTTTGTTTCAAAATTAGTTATTAAATCATTTATTTGATAACTAAAAACTTCATCTTTATATTTGAATTCGATCAAATCATAATTTAATAGTTTTTTGCCGCCCAATAATAAATCAGTCATTTCTTCTTCTAATAAATCTAAAAATATTACAAATTCGTTGTAATTTTCATATTTTAAAGTATCTATTACTTTTCTATATGATGAATTAAACATTACTTCGTAGAAATTTAATTTTTTGAATATATTATATGTGAATATTTCTTCTTCTTTTATTCGTTGAATATTTATTTCGATCATACAATTACTATTATATTTTCCTTGTTCTGATTTTTTCTTCAATAATTCTTTTAATTTTTTATTTTGTCTTTCGATGAATTTTATATATATATTTTTATATGTTTTCCCATACTTATTATTATCATCTAAAACAAAATCACATAAATAATTTTTATTCACATTTAAATCTTTGTATTTATATTCAGATTTATTATATAAATCTATGAATTTATTAATCAATTCAGAATTTTGTTGATATATTTCGCTGTAAATTATTTTTTGAGTTTCTGCTTTTTCTCTTGTGATTTCATATGAGTATTCATCATTAAATAGATTTAATACTTTATTAAACATTATTAAATTATCAGAAGAATAAAATTCTTTTTCTTTTATTAAATGTTTTTTATAATCTAAATATTTAATTAATATAGGATATTCATCTTTATCTTTATGTTCTAAAATATCCTCGATATAATTTTCATTAGGATAATCACTGTAGTAAAAATATTCATAATAAGGATACTCTTTTTCATTATAATCATTCTTATCATATAATTCTTTTAACAAAGCTATTGCTGACGTTTTATCCTTACAATTTTCTTTTTCGATTTCTTCCAATTTATCAATTGAATCTTTGGTTTTTTGGATTTTTTCTTGAATTATTGCTTCTAAATCTTCTTCGAAATCAATAAGATCATCATATTTATCAATGCACTCTTTATCATGCATTTTATTAAATAATTCTTTAAAAACGACATCCATAAATATTTCTATTTTTTTTATGCCTTTTTTTTCTAATTCTTTTTTTAATAAAATATAACATTCTTTGATTGTATTAAACCAGGTCATTCCTTTTGGTAAATAATCATCGAAATTGCTTGAGTCTGTGATTAATTTAGCAAAGAATAGATGTGAGTATAGAATATAGTTTAATAATCTATATGATATTTGGCTTAAATTTCTGATTATTTTGTTGTCTTTTTTGAATTTATTTTCATCTATTTGATTTAGCCCTTTTTCTCTCTTATATAATGGTTCAATATAATTTTTTTTAAACATTTCTCTAGTCATATAATTAATTTTTTTTAACATATTTCTTTTATCTCCACTTAAAGATTCATATTCCTCGTCATCATAAAAAATTCTATAATAATTTTCTCTCTCAATAGGTTCATATACTAATATCATTATATTTTCTTTCTCATCTATTTCATCTTTTTCTACTATATATTTAGATTTTGAGCCTATTTCTTTTTGGCAATGTGGGCATTTTAAATCTTTTTCAGAGAATCCTGGAAAACCTGAAGGAATTGAATGATAATATCCTTTATTACAAAGGCAGATATAACATCCTTCATTTGGCTTTTGCTTAAAATGATTTTCAATCTTGTAATAAAGTTCATAATAAGGCTCATCTTTGGGATCACTACCTGGATATATTTTTTCTTTTAAAAAATTTGTTTTGCTCTTGCTGTATAAAGAAGAATAAATATAGTCACCTTTTTCATATTCTTCGGCTAATTCATTTAAACAATATCGATATCCATATAATAATGAGTCAATATTTTTAGGGTCAATTTTATATTCAGATTTAATATAAGAATATTTTTCTGAATTAAACAAAAATTGAATTAATTGAAATAATTTGTTATTCTCATCTCCCCCCTCACTTTTTTTAAATAATGGTTCACAAATATTCATATAAAAATTATTATAAATTTCTGTGTCAGATTCTTTTTTATGTAATTTTGAGAGTATTAAATTATATGCAGCAAAATAAAAATTATCAAATCTTAATTTATTATCACTATTCTCTTCTTCATTGCTATTAATCTCATTAATATCTTCTTCTGTAATTTTATTTTTATATTCATCATTTTTATATTTTGCAAGAATATCATATACCTTTTTATAATTATCATTATCTGAAGTTTCAATTCCCAAATAAAATTTATCTTCATCTTTGAATTTAATAAATTTTTTGAAATCTTTAAATTTAGATAATTTATATTTTTCTTTGATATCATGCTTTAAAAATACATCTATTTGCTTATTATTTTGATTAAAAATATTTTTATATATATAAATCTTTATCATTTTTACTATATCATATTTATCATATTTATCAATAACTTCCATTATTTTTTTAGGTTCTAATTTTGATTTATCAATAATTTTTATAAGCATATAACAAAATGCTCTTATGAATCCTAAACAAAATATTTTTGTGATATGTATTAATTTACCATAATATTTTTCTGCGGTTTCGAAATCCTCATTTAAATATTTGAAGCATTCTTTAAAAATATCAAGGGGTTCCTTTTCTAATAATTTAGCATTTTCTTTTAAATATATTAATGAATTTTTTTCAAAAAAATAAAGTAATGTTTCTGATAATGTAAAGTAATGAGCTTGTTTTTGCTCGGTTAAATTTTTATCTAAAAGCTGAACTACACCATCTTTTCCATCTAATAAATTTTTTTGTGCATGTTTAAATTCTTTGAAATATGCTCTTAATAAAAATTGGAATATATCATTGGATTTTTTTATTACTTCTTTTTCTTTAATTAACATATCTACTATAATAGTACGATAATTAATATCATTCACTTTTTTTATTTCTTTTAAAAATATATACTTTAGCATATCATAATATTTATTATAATTTTCTTCCTTTTTTTCTTCTTTCAATAAATTATAAATACTTTTTAAATTTTCTCCTAAATTATTTTTTTTGTTAAATTGAATAATCAAAGCACTTTTTCTCAAATAATTTGTTATTTCATTTATATTTGTTATACTTAGTGCTTGATAATCAATTATTTTGATTAATTCATCAATGATATATAACTCATTTAAAAAAAGGAACAAATCATTATTTAAATTTTGTAATATATTATTTATTTCCTTCAATAGTTCATAATAATTGGCAATATATATTTCATTATTTTTAAAATTTTCAGAATGATTCATTGAATCTGTTAATTTTATTTCTTCTGATGTTATACTTAAACATAAACTTGCTAATAGTATATAAAAGCATTCATTTACTTCTGTTGTATGCTCTGGATTTCTTCCTGGATTAACTATATATTTAATGGAAATATTTTTATCGTTGATTAAATTGTTGGTCATTTCATATATAATATCTCCATCTTTATCATTATTGATAATATTTCTAGAGTAATTAAATACTTTTAAAATATTTTTGATATAATTTATATTTGATTCAATCCATATTATTTTTATTAATAATATATTAATAGGATTTGATTCATTATTTTTTATTATCTGGTTTTTTTCTGTAGAAAATCTTATTTTTAATAATAACTCAATTATTTTGTGGCTGCTTTTAAAATAATTTTCTAAATCTAGATATTTATTCAAGTAAAATATAATATAGTCATTTAATACCAAATCTTGCGATATTTTTTTTATTAAATTGAAATAAAATTCAAATTTAGTTTTATCTTTATTTATTTCTTCTAATACTTCATTTAATAATGATTCTTCTTTTTCATGAAAATCATTTTTCATTCTATCAGGTTTTGAGCCTAAATATTCTCTTAGATTTTTTTCGTTGCTCAAAAATTTAGCAGTAATATTTTTATTTAAAGTTTCAGACAAATTTTTGTAAAAATTATAAAATCCAGGTATTTTATATCCAAATAAAAATTTAGGCTCTAATTTCTCTTCATCTACTTTTATTTTTGAGAAAATTTCATCTGTTAATTCTAGAATTATATCTTTCCCTAATTTATTTTTATCATTTGGATCAAAATCTATTTCTAATAATGTTGTAAGGAAATTATTGTCTTCTAAAAATGTAAAAATTTTTTCTAAATTTTTATTAAATATATTATCTTTAATATAATCCATTATACAAGAGATGAGGTCAATACTATTTTTATTAATATAATTATCTTTAAGCATTTTATCAATTAAACTTCCGCAATCACCTTTTGCATTTTTGTCTTCATCGATTAAGTCTTTGGCTTTTTTTATTATTTTTCTTTTGAAATCTTTATTATTTTCCATATAATTCAATAATTTATTACTATATTCATCTTCATTCAGACTATCTAAAAATCTACTTTTGTTTTTTTCATCTATTCCTGTGTAAACAAAATTTAATAACGATTTTTTAAACTCAGTTTCTTCATCCATTGATGAACCTGATTCAATCATTATATTTTTAATCTCTTTGGTTATTATATTTTTTAAAGTTAGGCCTGATGGTCCATTCAAATTATCAATAAATAAGTGATTTATGTCATTATTAATATTTGGTATTGAATAAATTCTTTCTTTAGTATCTTGATTTTCTGAGAAAAATCTTTTTATATGGACTAAAAAAATATAATTATATTCATCATTTTTGTAATAATTAATGATGTAATCACTTATGAACTGAATTTTATTTGTATTAGATTGCTCAAAGTGAATTATTATAATTTTTTTATTTTGCTCTTCATAGATTTCATTGGCTTTCATTTCATCTATTCTATTTTTTAGTTGGGCTTCGCTTCTTATTTCTGATATCATGAATTTCATATCATTATTGTACCCTTCGATAACACTGGCTATATTACTAAATGTATATATGATTGATATTCTATAATTGTTTTTTGTTCCTATATCATCTATATATGCTTTCAAATTATAATAATGTTTTTCATAATATTTTTGTTTTATTATATCCTCTTCTTTTAAAATAACTATGACATCTTGTGGTAAAACATTACTTATTTTAGTAAATATTTTATCTTCAATATCTTCTATATTTTTTTTTTCTTTTTTGTTTTCCATAAGTGAATTATAAATCAAACCTTCTATTTCTTCTTTACCGCAATTGATTAATAAACTTTTTAAATCATAATTCATTTTTTTCTTTTTTATAATTTTTTTTAACTCAATTTTCTTTAATATTGCCTTTATTGCTGATTTTTGTTCATCTTTTAACAAGTCACTGAAATTAATTTGCATTTTTTCTAATCTATTCAAAAAGGCCATATCAACCGAGTCGATGAATTTTTTATCGACTAAAATTATAATTCTAAACGATTCGCTAACAGGGGTATCTTGCTCGCTGAAATTTTCTAAGCATATTCTGACATATTTTTGTTCGTCGATTATTTTATAATTCATGTTATATAAGTCATATAAATAAGGTTGTATATTGTCCAAATTTTGTAAAATCATTATTTTATCGGATTGAGCTGCATATTCTTGAATTTCGTTGATTTTTTGGAATTTGTATTCGTTGTTGTTATCGTCGGGGAAGGGACTTCCGTTCATGAAGATTATATTATTTCTTTTTTCAGGATTTTCCACTTTGATATTTTGAACAATTAATGATGATATATTAGGTTTTATTTCTAGTAATAAATAACGACTGTTAAAATCACTTATATTATCATTTATACGTATATTTAAATCATAATTATCTTCAATTTTTGGTATTTGGTAATTTATTTGTTTTTTTTCTTTGCAGACTAAATTATATATTTTTTTAAATATATAGACAGAACTAACTTTTATTATGTTTTCTTCTTCCGATTTCTTTTCATATTTTTTTTTTTTTTTAATTTTATCTTCTAATATCTGTTGAAATTTTTTAATTTCATCTTCTTTATTTTCTAATTCAAAATCAAAGTCTATATTAATTTCATAATTTATACCTCCAAAGTTTCTTTCGATATAACTTTCTACTATATTTGCAATTTGTTTTTCATTAGAAATATTGATTAATTTTGAACCATCTATTGCTACACTTTTTATTATACTATAAAAATCACGATTTCCATGAAATTCTGTTTTTATTTTTTCCTCTTTTTTTAGAAGATATTTAAAATAATCGTCATTTTCTATTTCTTTTAGAGATTTTTTTTTGTTTTTATATTCTTCTTTTTTTTTAATGAAAAATTGTTTTAACACCATAATTTTTTTAATATATATCAAAAATTGTTTATATTCACAATATGCTCTTGAAATTATTTCAAAAATTAACATATTAGTTTTATCCTTAGTTACATTTAATTCAGGAGAAATATTATCTACAATACTTTTAGCAGTCTGACTCATCTCATCAGGGTTATTTTCTAAATTAGGTACTGACAAATATAAAGCTCTATTAACTTTAGCAGCATCTAAAGAATAATTACTGATACCAACAAAACATACACCTTCAGTTTTGCCATCATATTCTAGTTTATGATGTAGAACTTTAAGTGGATTTTTTGGCGATTTTTCTGCCAAGCCTAATTCGTCAAATAAAATCATATATATAGGTACATCATCACCTTTTTTATCTTTATTCTTTTTTTTAAAATTTTCGTATAATTTTTCTGCTCTATTAAATAATTTTTCGATATCTTCTGGAATATTTGATTTTGCACCTTGGAAATATATTTGAATTATTTGGGGATATTTTCTAAAAAATGGATTTTTTGAATAAACTCCTCTCATTGAATTTATTATTAATTTAGAACTCAAACTTTTACCTGTACCTGGCTTACCTACGATAATTAAAGGTATTTTTTTACATACTGCCAAAAATAATAAAAATAAATTTTCTTTCAATAATTGATTTTCACCAATGCCTGGACCTAGATCAATTTGTTTAATTAAATAATCTTCTTCTAATTTCAAAAAATCACTAAAATATTTTATGTTTTTTCCTCTGATATCTTGATATAATGGATCATATTTAATATTATGAACTAAACCTTTTTTGGTATTATCATCAATTTTTTCTTCTGAATATACATTAACTAATTCTAATAAAATTTTATGCAATTTATTATCAAATTCTGCCCTTTGTTCACCGTTGATTAATCTTATATTATAACATAAATATATCGAGCATATAATACTTTTGATTTTATATACTCTATTTTTTTCATAACTGATATCACTTTTTTTTTCTTTATTTTTTTTCAAAAAATATTCCTCAAAAAATTCGACACATTTTGTAAATCGAGTTATTTCTCTTAATGATACTATAGAAGGATCTTTGAAAGTCTTTCTTAAAAATATATGGCATTGAGATATTGCTTCTGCTGTTAATTCTTGCATTTCTTTTTCCTGAATATTAAAAATTTTATTTTCTGTGATACTGGATATATATTTTTTTTCATCGTTATCGTTTATTGTGCCAAAACTGAATACATGATATAACAATGACTGTGGTAATTGTTGAACTTTATATACTAGGCAATCATCTTCATCATCTTTGTCCTCAATTGATAATCCAATTTTTTCTGTATCTCCAACTTTTTTTCTATATGGATTGCATGCCCCAATGAGTCTTATATTATCTTCTAAACTTTTTCCTTTGAAAGTTCTATTAATAAAAATTTCTGTCAAAAGTGTAAAAGATAAACATGTATTAATTTCATCAAAAAATACCCATAATTCTTTTCTTTGTGTCAGGTTTTCATCTTTAAATTCTTGAGTTTTTGCTTTCTCGTTAGCTCTTTCCATTTCTTTACAAATTTCTTCTTCATTAATGCCAGGATGGATTTTTATTATATAGACTAAGTTTTCACCATTATTTAAAATCTGATTTAATTTTGTTATTAAAGCTGTTTTACCACAGCCGGTTTCTCCCATTATTATAACAGGAATATTTGCTTGAATACGATATATTAATAATACCATTTTTTTATAGTTATCTTTAGTTATGACATAATCATCTGTGTCTTTTTTTAATATTTCTGTTAATGTTAATAATGTTTTTTTTGAAGATTTTTTATCGGAGAATTTTTTTTTTCCTGAAGATTTTTTATCTGATGATTCTTCATTTTCTTCTATCTCATTAGGAAGATTTAATATTTGTTTTAATCTTTTTAAATACTTATATGAAGGACTTACTACTTCGCTTGCCGCTTCTAAAACCATATTATAAAAATCTTCTAAAGCTTTTTCTCTATTAAAATTATATATTTCAATAAATTGACCATTATCTTTAACTGATAATTTATGTTCATCATATATTTCTTTTATTTTCTCGAATGATTGTTCAGGCTCTTCTCCTATTTTAAATCCTACAATATTAATATTTTCTTCTACACATTTTTTAATAAGAGGATGCAATAAAGGTCCTTGCTCAGGATAATTATCATCTTCTGTAAACTCTATTCCATGCGCACCTGCATCTGCTATATGTATTATTAGTTTTATTCCATCTCTCCAATTCATTTTATTCAATGCTAAATTGTATCCCTCAACCCAATCTTCAGGTATATCACCTCCTCCTGTAGCATTTATAGATGAAATATTTTTTTTTAATTTTTCAATATCTTCTGTTAAAGGAAAAAAGTCATTTTTATCCTCTTTAGAATCGATTTTATCTCTATAGAACACAGCTCCAAATTTGAAACTTAAATTATAGTCTTTAAATTTAGCATTTAATTCATTAAGAATACTTTTAACTTTTTGATTTGCTGCTTCTATTTCTCCACCCATTGATCCGGTTGCATCTATTAAATAAACGATATCAACATTTTTTTTTATATTTTTTTTCTTTCTTTCTTTTTCTTCTTTTTCATTTTCAACTTTTTCTCCAAGAAATAATAATGTGTGCTTTTTTGTTTTTGGATTTATATAAAATATAGGTGTTGTAAATTCTTTGTTTAAATCATTTTCATATGCATTTAAGCACAAATCAAATTTATCTTTTTCTTGTTTATCATTTTTTTCCATTAATAATTTGGCGAATCCTCCATTTGTGAATATTTTTGTAGTTTCTTTAAAATACTTTATACATTTATCTGTTATATTTTTTTTACCTGAATCTAAAAAATTTATTTTTCCTTCCAGCTTACTATATTGACTTATAAAAAGTTTTATAAAAGTTTGTATTTGATAATAAGAATAATTTGTAAAACCAATATTTTTTTTGATATATTCTTCTATTTTTTCATTCTTATCTTGTCCTATCATTCTTTTAAATATATTTCTTAAATTTTTTTCTAATTCTAATTTTCCCATTTTTATATTAGTTATATTTTTTTTTTCACTTTGTTTTACTTCACCCAAAACGATATTTTCGATATTGAATACCTTTAAAATACTTATTTTTGCTAAATAATTCTGAAAGCAATTAGGAATTTCTATATAAATATTTAAATTATTTGGTATATAGATTATATCTTCATTATATGTATAAAATTTAGTGATAAGAAATGAAAATAAGAATTCATTTATTACAGATATTTCTTTAGATTCCATTAAGTCTATATGTATGGCAATGGTTTTGTAATCTATAACTAAAGGCTCTTTTTTAATTTTATCTTTTTTAGTTTTATCTTTTTTAATTTCTTCTTCTTTTTTCATTACTTCATCCTTTGTTATTTTTTTGAATAATTCTATTATTTTTTCATAAATAATTTTTTTTGATAATTCTCCACCTATAGGCAAATGATAATATTTTTTATTTGCTTTTTTTATCATAGTTTTAATTTTAAAGGATTTGCCTAAACCACATAAATCAGAAGAAATAACTTTTATATTTTTGAATTCAAAATTAGGTAGAGAATTATTTAATATACTACTTAACGAAAAATTAAAAGTGTTATTTGTACTATTATTTTGATCTTTACTTTGTTCGTTATAGTTATTAATTTGAATGGCAGAATTATTTAATGAAAAATGCCTATTATTTCGTATATCTTTATTTTGATCATTAATGTTATTAACTTTATTATTTTTATAAAAATTTTGATTGATATATTTTTCTAATTCTTTTAAACTATTTTTTAAATTGTTATCATAAATAAAAACAATACAAGAATCTAAATATTCTTTTGTTCTTAATTTATCAATACTTTTACTCTCATTTTTATTTTTTTCAAATTTGATTAATAATAATTTATCTATATATGAATATAATTTATTATACTGATAATCAGTGAATGATTCAATTATTTCAACTATAAACAAAGTATTTTTATCACATAAAATGGCCCTATAAAAAAATGATTGTATTTCTTCTATAGATGTTTCTTTACTACAAATTAATAAATTTTGTGCTATGGGTAACTGTCCTAATTTATCCCAAAATAAATATAAAATATATTCTTCTTTTGATATATCTCCACAATTTTGCAAGTATATACCTTTTTCTTTTTCCTTTTTATTATTATCTTCAATTTCTTTATCTTTGATTAACATTTTTTCATAATGTGTATCTAAATCTTGATTATCATTATTTTTAAACAATGAAATTATATATTTTGAAAAATTTTCAAATATTTTTCTATTGCATTCTGAATAATAATTAACATAATCTTTAGGTCCTGGTTCATTGTATATTTTACCATCTTTTATTTTTTTGTCATTATCTGTAATATTTAAAATATATCTCAATATTTCTTGAATTTCACTATTACCATCTAAATGAGTTTGTATTTTTTGAAATATTTTTCCGTATAAAAATCTTAAATATTTTTGATTTTTATATATTTTATTTAATTGATTTTCGTAATCATTTTTCGCTCTCAATAAAAATTTTCTTATTTCATTAAATTCTGTTTTTTCTTGATTTAAATAATACACTTCTTTTGAGTCGTTTGAATCATTTGAATATTCTATTTTAATCTTTATCAGTATAGGCAAATTACATCCTTTTATTCTCAAAAGATTCATTTTCTCATAAATAATTTCTAAATTATTTACTAAATTTTTAAAAAACAATAATTTATCGCATTTTATTTCAAATTGATCTTTTTTTTTTTTTTTTTTTTATCTTTACTTTTATTCTCATTATTTTTGGACTGAATACTAATTTGATTTTTTATATGAATTAAATCTTTTATATTTATCGTAATGTTTTTATCTTTTTCTGTATAAAAAAAATCTTCCTCATCTTGTTTGAATATGAAGCATGCCTTTGAAATAATTTTTTCAACATTTTTAAAAATGTTCTCGTTATCATCTTCATCGTTCCTATCTAATTCAATTATTGCTTGATAAATTTTTGAATAGCTTACGAATTTATTAACTTTATCAGGGGATAATTCTTTGATATATTTTATCATCTCTGATTCATTCTTATTTATAAGTTCTTTTAAACCATTTAAACATTCTATTGTATCTTCAATATTTTTAATAGTTAATCTTCTCTTAGTTGGATCAAGTCTATCTTTTAAATAATCAATATCAACATTAGCTTTTATTTTTTTTAATAAAAAATCTATTGCCTCTTTTTTTTCATAAAGAGATGTAAATATTTTATAATAATTTTTATAAGATTTATAATTATATATTTCATTTTCATTTTCATTTTCATTTTCTTTTTTTCCTAATTTTTTCAAAGTATTTTTAAGGTCCTTTAAATTCATTTTTGTTAAATCTAAATCTTTAGGTAAATTTAAATTATGACCAGAAAAAGTATCAAAAAAATATTTTATACTTTTGATATCCATTTCATATTTTTTGCTTTTAAGCATTATATCAAAATCTTCTTGATATTCTTCTTTTATGTTAAAAAACTTTATCATTTGTTCTATGATTTCTTTAGATTTTGCTTCTTCTTTTTTACTTAATTCTTCTTTTATTTTATTAAAAATTTTTTCATTTAGTTTATTTTTTAATACTTCTTCAATATTAGTAGCGCCTTCAAATGATTGTTTGATTTCTTTTAAATTTTCTTGTGCTTTATAAAAACGCTTTTCTTGGTCTGGACCTGATGAATTATCGAAAATAATTTTAAAAATGAATAAATCTTTAACATTATTAATATCTTCAGAGAGTTTTTTATTCTTTAATAAATCTTGTATAGAATTTTGAGTTTTTTGATTGTTGTATTCATATATTTGTTTTGTTTCGATCTCAATAATTTGGTTTGCTATTTTTTGTATTTGATCTTTAAATTTATTTCTAAGAAATATAGAGAAAGAAATTTTTATATCATTTAATTGTTTAATTGTTTTATTCATATCTTTTATTTTATTATCTAATTTCTCGTATTCATATTTAGGATCATAGTCATGTATTACTATTTTTATTAATCCTAATTTTTTTATAATTTTTTCTTTATTTTCTTCTCCTCCTAAAAATTCTTCTAATATATTTTTTGTGAATTTATTGCCTTCTAGATCTTTATATATATTATCTAATATCTTTATTAATTCTTTACATTCATTACAACAATCTCGGTCTAATTTTTTTTTTTCATTTAAATCACATAATAATTTTATTCTTTTATTTTCATAATTAGAATAAAATTCTTCTCTTGTGAATTCGCATTTCTTGATTAATTCTACTAAAAATTTTTTTCTATCTTGAGAATCAGTTAGACTATCTATTAATTTTATTATATTTTCAACATTGTCTAACTTTTTCAAAAATAACTTAAATATGTAATCTTTCATATTTTCATATTCTTTGCCTTCACATGTTTTCATTAATTCATTATATATCAAAGATTTAATTCTATTGTCTAATTCACTAATTCTCTCATCTAAAAAATTACAATTGCCTTCGAATAAATAAATTTTACTAACAAATTTAGATAATATTACAGCATACTTATTTAATTCTTTTTCTTTCTTTAATGGTTCGCTTTCACTTTTAATATATTTTTCAATTTCACTTTTAATATATTCTTCATATTTAATTTTGAGTAAATCATAGTATTCTTTTATTTTATCTGGGATACTCTTTATATCTACTAATTCGAGAACTGTACCAAAATTTGCTATGCTTTTTATTTTAGATACTATTTTGTTTAGAAATTCTGATATATTTTTTTTAAATATATTTTCAAATTTAAGCTTTTTAAAAGATTTTATAAAGTTTTCATTGCTTTGATTAAAATCTATATAATCAAAAATGGATACATCCCTATTGGAACTATATTTTTTTTCATCGTCTTCATCTTCTATATTAAAATAAGGATTATATTTTCCAATTATTCCTAGCCTTTTTTCGTTTGGTAACTTATTTTGAGATAAATAGTCTTTTATATTTCTATTCAATATAAAATTGAATTCATCTCTCTGATAGTACTCCTCAATATCATTTTTAATAATATCTTTAATATTATCTTTATCATCTTTTTTTTTATCTTTATCATCTTTCTTTTCATCTTTATGTTTATCTTTTATATCTTTTGTATTATCATCTTTCTTTTCATTTTTATCTTTATGTTTTTCTTTTTTATGATCTTTCCTTTTTTCTTTATCTTTATCTTTTTTATCATCTTTATCATGACTTTTGAATATATTTTGGATTAAATTACGATATTTTTTGAATACTTTTCTTAATTTATAACAATTATCTATATTTTCTATGTCTGGTTTATTATATTGTTTAAGTAGATTTATCCAAAATTCACTTGTAAAATATACTAATAATTTTTTATTATTTTTATTATCTTCTGGTAATTCAATAATCTTTTCAATAAAACTTATTATAGTATCTAATTCATTCTTTTTACCTTTTTTATTCTTTCTTGGTATCAGTTTTAATTCAGATTTTATTTTAATAGGTTCTATATTATTATATTTTTCGAAGATTTTATCTTTATATCCATTTATCACATTTACAAATGTTTCAATGTCTTTGAAATAATTTAATGATTTTTCAAATGTTTTTACATCCTTATTATCTATTATATATCCTATAAAATTTTTATAGAATTCTAAATCCTGATTTAACGGTTTTAAAAAGAAAGAATGTAACATTATTAAAATTTCATATAATACTTTATTATTTCCTTTATATAATTCTTTTATACTTACAGAAAAATATTTATCATTTGTATCATAATAATACAAATAGCACAAAATAATTCCATAAAAACTTATAGGATCATATTTATTCTTTTCTACAAATTCTCTATTTGAATAAATTTGATTAAATGTATCTAAATCTCTAGCTAAATTTGTATCTATAATTGGATTTTCTAATCCTTTTATTTCTTTGAAAGTGGCTAGTAATTTCGAAAATAATTTCGAGCTTAAATTTTCATTTTCGTAAATGCGAAGAAATAAAAAAATTAAAAGATTAAATAATTTTTTGTGTTTGTATAACTGGATTGCTTCTTCGTAAAGTTTTTCGATTTGGCTTTTTTCATCTTTATTTTTCAAAGCTTCTAAAAACACTTCTAATTTATTATAAAGTTGAATAGTATTTTGATCTATGTTTTCTTTGACGATGTTATCGATATAATAATCGCCTTTTTTTAGATTAATATCATAAATGAAAGAATTCCCTTTTGTATCAAATGTGATAGTATAAATATCATTTCCTATTAAATATTCAATTGTATAAGAAATTTTATTTTCTTTCATTATTTTATTGGCTTCTTCTTTTTTTACTTTGAATTTAAATACTTTATGCTCAAGAAAAGAATCATTTACTATCTCGATTCTTTTTTTATAGATAATTTCAGGCACAATTTCCGATATGAAATTTAATTCATTTGAAGATTCTTCTTCTTCTTTTTCTTTTTCTTTTGGAATTATAACCATAAAATAAATTTCTTTTTCATTTTCTTCATCGATTGATTCAGCTATTTTCTCCTGAGAATGGTTGGAATTAGCATGACTTAAGTCTGTTTCTTCCATCAGATTCAAAATTTATTTATTTATTATTTTCATTTTTGGGATAAAATTGAAGAATAAAAATAGTTAAAAAATAAATATGTAGTTAATAAAATTAGCAAAGGATAAAAATATTTAATATATTTTATTTTCAATTAAATATAACTTTTAAAATAATAAATAATGGGGATTGGGGATTGGGGATTGGGG
>JAJNAB010000011.1:0-18211 GCA_023783335.1 Enoploplastron triloricatum | reverse complement strand
CAATCCCCAATCCCCAATCCCCAATTCCCAATCCCCAATCCCCAATCCCCATTAAACAAATAGTTTTTTGTATTAAAAAAAAATAATTTATTTTTTTAATTTTTTATATAATTATTAAAATAATATTAAAATTAATTATTTATTTCATATATTTTTCCGAAAAATTATTTCTCAAAAAAGAGACGCACTTTAGGCACATTTTTAATATATTCTTCGGACTTTTCATCAATAGTAAAAGTAATCATAAGATCCACATATTCTTCTTTATTAATATCAACCAGTAAAAGTGTATTCAGTTTTTTATTAATCAATTCCTCATTTATTTCTTTTTTATCTTTATAAGCTGAATAACTATATATAGGTTTTTTTCCTTTAAAAATATCTCTAGGGAAAAGTAAATATTTAGTTTTCAAAATATCAAACAAATTTTTAATAGTACATTGATCTTGTGGAATGCTTATTTCCCATCTATCCCATAAAGTAACAGTTAATCCTTCTCTAATAGCATTTTTAACACAAGCCCCCGGTTCACTACTTTGTAATAAAGGTATAGCCAAATTCAAAAATGAATTTCTAAATTCTTCAATAGGAGAATTTTTTGCAATTTTTACCAATTCTACAGCTTGAAGGGCTGCAATTGAAGATGTTGTGGTAGCAAGAGCTGGTATAATTCTTCCTGCTTTTATTTTTACTGTCATCCAATCCATTATTTCTAATTTATAATTTTTGCATCTTAAAGCACTCATGGCATAAATAATATCTATTTGGAAATTTGAATCATCATCTTTTTCAAATTCAACAGGGGTTAAAGGCTTCATTTTAGCAAATCCTAATTTTTCTTCTTTTACTAAATTTATTAATTCTTTATTATATAAAATTTCTTCTTTTTCATTTTTTTTTTCTTCTTTTTTTTCTTTTTCTTCTTTTTCTTTCAATTTTTCTTCCTGATTTTCTGAAGATTCCACTTCATTTTCTATTTCTTTTGCTTTTAATTCATTAGGTTTAAATTCTTCTACACTCATATTTTTAGTTTTTATAATCATATCTTTTTTATTTTTTGGATCTCTAGGCTTATCATAAGGAATTTTAATATTAAACATATTTGCAATAAGACAAGCATAAGCAGAAATAAAATCAATACATAATTGATCATCTAAAGAATAATCTAAAGGTACAGGGGGTCTTTTTGGTAATGTCCAAAATAATTTTCCATTTTTATCTTTTTTATCTAAAGGATAAGAATATAATAATTGTTTTATATTTAAAACAAAAACTTTATTATATTTATCTCTTGCAATTTTTAAACAATCATCGAAATTTTTGGGAATTTTTTTGAGCCATTTTATCGTTTTTTTAGTTATTTTTATATCATTATTTTCTTCCCCATTTTTCGCTTCTTCAATTCTTTTATTTAAAATTTTCGGTAATTGTGTAAATTTTTTTCCAAATTGATCCCTTGCCCATTCCACACAATGAATTGCTTCTTCTGGAAACATTTTTAAAGTACATTGTGGAATATCATTCGAAACTTCTGGATCATTTTGGGATCCATAAGATTCAGTTTTAAACGGAATAATTACTTGAACATGGCCTTTAGGCCCTAATGTTCCACTTTCTAATAAAGGTTTTCTATTTGAAACACATCTACTATCAACATATCTTCTAGCATTAACATTATCTAAAGCATTTGCGACAAAATCTAAACTTGAAAAAAATTTATCGGAAAAAATATTTTCGGTTTCTTCGCAAACTTTATCAAGTTGGGCGAAAATATGTCCCGATAAATTTGGATTCATTTGAATTGCTGCGGCTGCTGCTGTTGAACTTTTTGGTAATCGTAAATGTTTTTCTCTGAATAAAAATTGACGAGTTAAATTTGAAACTTCGATAATGTCGGGATCTGTTAAATAAATTCTGCCGTTTGGGCCTGTTCCAACATTTAACATTGAAAAATTTTTTATTAATTCGCAACCGATGGCTCCAGCCCCTACTATTAAGCATTTCATATTTATTAATTTTTCTAATAAATTTTGGCCTAAAATAACTTGTAAACCATCTAAACGATTATTATTTTTTTTGAAATTAATTTTTTTTAGGGATTCTTCTATTGTTTCTTTGCTTTTTATATTTATATCGGGAATTAATTCTAAACAATCCTGGTAAATTATTTGATTTGCTGGAGAATATTTATTTGTTATTGCTTTTATTACTTCTTGGGCTGCAAATCCGCCTAAATATGCACATAAAGGAGAAAATTGAACCATATGGGTAAATATTATTTTATGAAGTAATTTTTGTTGATTTTCGTTTAATTCTATTTTATTATCTGAAATTATTTTATTTGCTATTGAAATAATTGATTTTAGTTCATTATAATTCCAAGGAGTGGTAATTAATTTATTATTTTCGAAATATTTTTTTTCTCTTAAATAATTTTTTATTGCTGTAAAAGCCAAATTTATAATAAATCCATTTGATATTTTTGTAAAATCACTTATAAGCATATTTGAATCAATTAATTTTGAATGTTTTTCTTCGGTAAATGAATTTAAGCAGTCTTTTATTGGTAAAAATTTCATTTTTTTTTGAGTTTTTATTTGTTTTACAATTCCATTACGTTGATAATCATCTTTTATATCTTTTAAATTTCCATTAATTTCAAATTTATCTTTTGCTAATGATTTAATAGTAAATTGTCTTTTATTAATTCCTTCCATTCCTACAACTTCAATTACTTCAACTAAATCATTATCACTAAAATCATGTCTTAATCCATCTAAAACAGTAACTTCAGCAACTTTTTCATCTTTTATTTTTATATTTTTTACCATTATTTCTTTTGGATCTTCTCCATCTTTATCATTCACAACAAATTCTTCTCCAAAATCATTTATTATTCGGCCAGCTGCACCATATACATCACAAATTATTAAAAATATTTTATTTTCTCGGCAAAATTTATTAATTATTATTGCTGTTTCATAATCACATTCGGTTAATACAATAACATTATATTTTTTTAAAATTTCCATATTTTTTTCATCATTTGGTAAATTTTCTTTTGATGCCGAAACTTTTACATAATAATTTAAATCTTGTAATTTTTTTATACAACTTTCTGCTCTATTTTTACCTATATCAGTTTCTTTTAAATAAAATTGTGACGATAAATCATAAAAAGTAGTAATTTTATTATCTTGTAAAACTAATTCTTTACATCCAGATAAAACTAAATTTTTAGCAATTTCAATTCCCAAACCCCCAGCACCATAAACTAAAATTGTGCAATTTGCTTGTCTTCTAACGGCTTCAATTCCCATTGCTCCAATATATCTACTCCATCTATCTTTAATTGTATCATCATTTAAATTCATAGATTTTTGTTCTTTTTTATCGTCATAACTCATATCAACTTTGTCCAAATTTTCAAATTTCATTTTTTCAACTTTTTTTTCGGTTTGAATTTTTTCATCTTCTGCTTTTTTTTTTAATTCTTGGGGTAGTGGGAGCCCATTTAAAGTACTTTCTAATTCATAATATATTTCTTCCAACATTCTTGTATATTCTCCAGGTTTATTAAATTTATTTGCCCAAGTTGAATTATGATCATAACTATAAGATGTATATTTAGCTGTAGCAGTTTTACTTCTTTCAATCCATCCTTTTACTTCTTTTAAAATTTGTTCTTTTTTTAAATAAAAATGTCTTCTAATAATTTCTTCAAAACCTTTCGAAGGTTTTTTTATTTGTTCAATCATTGCATATTTTATATTTGAATATCTTACAATATTTGAATATGCTTCATTTTTTGCTTCTCCCGATGGGGTACCCATTTCGCTTTCGCAAGAAGGTTCATTATAATAAACTAATTCACTCATAATTATAGATTGAATACTTATTAATACTTGTAAAAGTGTAGAAATTTTCGGATCCCAATTTTCTGTAGATTGTCCCCTCCAAGTACCTAATAAACTTAAGCAAACTTTTCCATTAGAATATAAATTAGGATTAAATCTAGTACTTCCTCCACCTGTAGTCATTAATGTAACTTTTGGAGGACTATTTGGATATTGATTATCGAAAAATACATCAAAAAGAAAAGCACCATTAGAATAAGGAGTACCTTCACTTCCAATTATTAAAACTTTCATATAATCCATATTATCTTTATCAACTCTTACATATATTGAATTTGTACTTTCACAGGGTAAAGCACGGGGAAGATCTGCAAATTCTTGGGCTAATCTTATTGCTTTGGCTTGGGTTGGTTCTCCTGAAGAACTAGAAGAATAATAATGTTCTAATTTTCCATTATTATTTTTCATTGACATATAATCAAAGGCTAATTCTCTTAGTAATAATGGATAGCTTTTTTCTACTGGTAATTTTAGTATTTCGGTATAATTTTTGTTGTGTTCTGAACTACTTTGATATAATTTTATATTTTTGGAAACTATATTATATGAATTTATTATTTCTTTTGCTAATTTTTCATCTGTTGAATTTTCTTTTTTTGTGTTTTGTTTTAAACAATTCATAAATATTTTTGCACTATCATATAATAAACCTAATAAATTATATACACTTTTAGTTTGAATTGGTTTATAATCTTTGCTTATATCTAATAAAAGAGGAATTAAACTGTGATTTTTAGAAAGAACTACTGTTAATTGAAGATAATTCATATATAAATCTGAATCTTTTGATAATTCTAATAAAGTTCCTCCACGATAAGCACTTTCAAGACATGGCAAAATAGGACTTTCTAAAATATTTTTCATTATATTTTGGTTCATTTCGAAATTTTGGGTGTTAAAGAAATTTATTAATAATTTTATAACTACAACAATTTGTGAGGAATTTGCTTTTTTTCCTTCTAAATAAGAATTGATATCCCAAGATTTATTATCACCTGTTTTATCACTTCCATATCCTACCCCCTTTGTTTTTTTATTTTTATTTTCATTTTTTTGTTTATCTTCATTTTCTTTCTGTTTTTCTTTTTCTTTTTCTTCTTCCTCTTTTTCTTCTTGTTCTGTTTTTGGCTCATATTTTCTAGGTTTTTCGTGTGTTAAAATTTCTAATCTTTCCAAAATACTTTTAAAAATGCCGTTTTCTATGGCAATTTGCCTTAATTTATAAGTTTTATTTTCTGCAAATGAATTATCCAAAATTTCCAAAATATATTTCGAAGCTTCAATTCCTATATCTTGTACACTAGAATCATTATCATAAATTCCGCATAATAAATTAAATAATATATTAAAGCATTTTTGGTGTCTTATCAAAGAACTAAAGAATGAAGGTAATTGACTAAATTTATCGACGTTATCAATCCATTTAAGCCAAAATTCTTCAACATTTTTATTTTTCCAGGATTTTATAGTTGTTTTAAGTACACTTATTATTTTATTTATTCCTCCCAAATTTTCAAATTCTTGAAGAATTGGTAAATTAGGCTCATATTCATTAACATTAAATGATATTTTATTATCGAAATCAATATTTTCTTGTACTTCTCCATTTATTATTTTTGATCTAAAATCTTTTAGAGATTGTATATCATAATAAATATCAACCATATTTGAATCTGTAAATTTTTCAATTTCTCCAATTTTTACTTCGTCTTGGATAACATTTCCATTTTTCAAATTTTTGAATGGGATTAAACTAGAATAAAACATTTCTTTTAATTGTTTCATTTTAATATTTGAAGGAACTTCAAAAATTGGATTATCTCTAGTTAAGCAGAAAGGATGAGAAGAATGATAATATTTATTTTGTTTTACATATTTAATATTTAAGCTTCCTACTTCATCAATATATTTAAAAGGAATAATTTTATTATTAGAAAAATTATCAAATGCAAAATTGCTTTTTGCTTGAATACTATCGACTTTTTTTCCGATAAATATTTCATAATCTGCAATGCTACTTAAATAATAAAAATCTTCCATTCCTTTTTTTTTAAATATATTTAAATTTTCTAAATATGGATTTATATTACTACTTTTAGGATCAGTTAAATATAAATTAATAATATCCATAACACTTAAAATAATTGATTCTTCTTCAACAGCAACAGAACCTAATTCATTAGAGTAATCAATTTCTGATTTAAAACTTGCAGCAATATAATTTTTTTCATTAATTTGACAAATCATATTTTGGGGATTATATGGAATAATTACATTTTCATCACTTTCGTCTATATTTTGTGATAAAGTTAAGGTTGGGAAAACACCATTATAAAAGAAGAAAGTATTTGTTTTATTATATTTATCTAATTTTGATGGATATATTATTACTAAAAATGGGCCTTGATTGGAAACATTTTCTGATATTTGTGCTCGTAATTTATCACTTGATAAACCTTTTGAACTTAAAATTTTTTTGAAAACCATATTTGGGAATTTTAGGCCTTTTTGGTATTCAAATGTAGTGAATAATTGTGTAAATTCATTTTGATATTCTTCACTGAGTTCACTTTCTGGAATTATTGATTTTTGAATTTGTTTTGATGGCTCTGGTTCTTTTTTATTCGAATAAAATTGTAATTTATTTGATAAATTATATTTATGTTTTTCTAACTTGAAATCTATTATATTATCTAAATTAACTTTTGGTTTTTTAATTTTTTCTGCTAAATTAAAGTTTCCGACATTAATATTTTTGTCTTTATCATCTGCTTTTTTTTCTTCTTTTTCTATATTTTCATTATTTGATTCTAAATTAATATATGAGCAATAATTACTTTTGATTTTTTCATTTATAGGATGAACACATACATATGTTACTTTTTCAATACTTAATAAAGGTATAAGGACATTATTGGCATATTCTTTATCAATTTTTTTTTTACAAATTTCTAAATCATGTATTAATATTTCCGCCAATCTTTTATAGCATTGTTCATTTCCCGAAATACAATTTCTTAAGAATAAAACAATATTTTTTAAAAATGTTGAATTGTTATTTATTAAAATTGAATCACTTTTTTCATTTTTTGTTTTAATGCTTTCAAACAATTTAAAATCATAATCATTTTTTCGGATAAAGGTTGTAAATTCAGAATTATAACTCATATTTTTTAACATTTCTATCATAAAAAGCATATTTCTTCCACGAATTCCTGAATTTATTTCTCCCAAAATTAATTCACAGAAATATTTAGCTGCCTCATTTTCAACAAAAACTTTTTCAAATCTTAAATTATTTGATACAAGGAAAGATAATAATTCTGTATAATCATATGAATAACTATTATTATATAAATCAGTTAATGTTTTTAATGAATTATTTGGATGATAAAATTTATTTGCATCGATTTCATTTTCATTAAGGATTATTTTATCATGAGGTAATAGAATTAAGGCTATTAAATTAATAAGTACTTTTTTAATTGGTTTATATTTATGCAAATTAAACATAATATTTCTAACTTCATCTAAATCAATATTAATTTTAATTTTAGAAATAAAAGGTGATAGTAATAACCCATTTAAAGTAAGACAAAAATATTCAATGAAATATCCTATATTTTCTAATTTATTATTTTCAACACAATTTTTAATTTCTTTAAACAAAAATGAGCAATATTTATTTATTCTTTTATCAACAAATTCAGGATTATTTTTCATAATTTCTACAGCAAATTTAGCATAAATTTTTCCATGATCAATATTTAATAAACGATGTAATAACCATTCTCCTAAATCGAAATTATATTTTGAAGCATTAATTAAAATTTTGCTTAAAATTGATACATATCTATTAATATTTGGCTCAAAAGCATTATAAATTTGTTTAATATTTTCGAAAATACTTTTATCTTGAGCAATATATCTTAAAGTTTCAATAAATTCGCTTGTAAATATTGTACTTATAATTTTAATACTAATATTTTTTTCTTTTTCACCGATATAATCAAGAACTTTTATTTGATCAACTAATTTTGACCCAATTAAAGATACACAATTTATTCCTATAACCATTTTATTCTGATTAATTTCACTTACATGAGTATTTTTATTAGATAAAATAATTGGTCTTCGAATTATAAATCTGAAATATTGTGCATGGCATTTTATAATTTGATTTAAATAATTTTCAATATAATTATCATCATCTTTAATTAATTCTGGCTTATTACTATAAAAATTAAAAGCATAAGCAATAACAGCTCTTTCATTATATTGTTCATCTTTTATTCTTTCTAATTTTACACAAACATCCATTTTATTTAGTCCAAGTCCGCATTCCAAATAAACTTCGGGGAAAACTTCTGTTAATTTTAAATTTTGGGAAAAAGTTATCAAAACTTCTTTTAAATCGATTGGATAATTTAATTGATAATCAATAGCTTCTTCATAATATTTATTATCTTTCATATCTCGACTAAGAATATATCCATTTGTAGGTTTTTTTTTATTAGACCAATTATAAGTATTAGCTGGGAGAAGAACGCCATTCGATTCATAAATATTTAATCTTTTTGTTGTAGCGAATTCTTCACTTTTATATTCGGATATATCTCCATTAAAGGTGGATGAATCCTGCTCATTATTTTTTATATATTTATTCAATTTTTCTTCTATATATGAGCTATTTTTATAATTTGGTATAAAAGAATTATTAATAAATGATTTATATAATAAATCTGAATATAAGGGAGATTTTTTTTTTGATTCAAAATATATAAATTTATTTAAAAAATCGTTTGATTTTGAATCTAATAAATTATTTGAATTTATTTCATTTTTGTTCATTTCATCCATTTTTAATAATTCTTCATTTATTTCTAATCTTTCTTCTTTTTGTTCTTCTTCTTCTTCTGAATCGTTTTCCATTTCATTTACTCCACCTATTAAATTTAAATTCTTTTTTTCTTTTTTAATTTTTTTTTCTTTTTTATCAGTATTCATTTGAGAATTATGTAGATTTATTCTATCTATAAAGAATTTAAATCCATCTAATTCAAAGGCAAAATATTTTGTAATTTCATCGTTAACTAATAAAACATTTAATAAAACTAATAAAGTATCAAATAATTTAGTTATAGTTTTTAATCCTTTTTTATATGATATATGACCTTTTTTTATTTTACTATAAGTAATTTCGTCAACTTTTTTTAATATTATCATAATACTTTCTAAGCAACTATTTATTAATGTTTTTTTTTCTGTACAAGAATTAATAATTTTATTTGTATGTTCTCTAATTTTTACTAAATTTGAAATTACTGGGGGTAAATTACTTTTTTCCTTAAAATTATTAAATATTAAGAAAATTAAATAATTTTTTAAAGATTTATGGAAATCTTCTTTTTTGATATCTTCTTCTTTTATTTCATTATAAAATATTTTAATATATATTTCTAAAATTAATAAAATATATTCTATAAATGTACTTCTTTTATATAATAATTTATTTCCACATTCACTTTGACCAAAACAAGAATAATTTAATTTTGATAATAAAAATTGACTTGATAAAATAAATAATTCTTTCATTAATGATAAATTTTGCTCATTATTAATAATATTTATGAAATTTTGAGTATTTATTTTTACATCTTTATTATTATGATAACTCGAATAGTTTCCGTATAATAAAATTTCTAATAAATTATTCATGAAATCTAATAAATGCTCTTCATTTTCAGTATTTAATTTATTTTTCATAATATGAATTATAACTTTTAAAATCTGTGTAGAAATATCTTCTGTTAATTGATATTTATCTTTTGTATATAAAACAAAAAATAATTTTGTTAATTTAGTATATAATAATATTTGCAATTCTTTGTCTAAATTTAAATAACAATTAATTATTAATATTATAAAGTTATTATTATAAAACATCATTTGTAAAGTTCCTTTTTCTAATAAATTTGTCAAATATCTCCAGAAATTATTAATATTTGAAAATCCTAATTTTTTATTATCTTTAAATAACGAAGAAATTTTAATAAATCCTTCTATAATTTTGTTATTTTGCTCTTTTATTAATTTTTCTGATTCTTTATCTTCGGATTGCTTCAAAGAATAACTAGTGTTTAAAAGACTTAAAACATATTCTAACTTATTATCATCATTATCAATGAATTTATTTTGACCTATAATTTCTATAAATTTCAAAATTTTTTTTTGTATCATGATAATAATTTTGTCCCCATAGCATTCATTTTTTAAATTTTCTTCATCTTTTTTTTCTTCTTTTTCTTTTTTTGGTTCTTCTAAAACTGCATTTACTGGCAAAACTATATTATATTTTTGATTACCATTATTTTGATTTTCTTTATTTGCTTCTTTTTTATATGGGTCTAAAAGTAATTGAACAATATTTTCGATTTTATCTTTAATTTGTTGATTATTATTTATATATAAAAGTTCTATTAGGAAATCTATATTTTTCTCTGGTTCATTATTTTTTATTCTTTCATATTTATCAGTTAATAATAAATGATCATTATATAAAGATAAAATTCGATTCAATATTAAATTTGAATATTCTTGTTTTAATTCATTTTTATTATTTATTATTTGGTTAATAAATTGAATATAATTTTCCATCATATCTTTTAAATTCAATAATTCTCTTTCTTCTTTATTTTCTAATTTTTTCTTTATTATCAAAATTAAAATAGAAGTTTTGTAAAAAATTTTGGGGAAGTTTTTATTTTCCCATAATTCTTTATTCTTTTCATCGAAGCATTTTTTTATTTCTGAAATAAATAATGAAATATCGAATAAATTCCATATTTTATTATCTATAATAGTTCTTACATTTCTAAATATATTTTCTACGCTTATGTATTTTTTAATTAAATTTTGGAATAATTTATCTTTTTGTTCTTTTGTTGCTTTTTTAAAGAAATTATTATTTATGAAATTAAATATTTGATCATATATTTCTTTATATGAAACTTGATTGAATAAAATAATATCTATTAATTGTATAACAATATTATTTATATCTCCTAAATCCAAATCTTTTTTTTCATTTAATTTCATTATTAAAACTTTCAATAATTGAATATTAAAACTAAGGCTTTTATTTAATTTTGTTTTTGGATTGAATTCATTTATATTATTTTGTAATGATTCAATATTTTTGCAAATTTCAAGAATATCATTTTTTGCTCTTTCTTTTTCTTCTTTAGATTTTTTTTTATCTACTAAAATACCTACTTTTTTAGAAACATCTTTATTTTTTGAATTCAAAGTCGAATAAAGATTTGATAATTCATTATTATTGCTAATCTTATTTTT
The DNA here is from genome assembly GCA_023783335.1 of Enoploplastron triloricatum. Taxonomy (NCBI): domain Eukaryota; phylum Ciliophora; class Litostomatea; order Entodiniomorphida; family Ophryoscolecidae; genus Enoploplastron; species Enoploplastron triloricatum. Next base: position 6,938 of record JAJNAB010000011.1, on the reverse strand, counting down.
CTTTTCATCATAATTATTTTTATTATTATTTATATTTACATCATTATACTCTATTAAAAATCTTTTTTTATCATAATTTGGCTCAGAATAATTAATTTCTTTTATTTTACTATGAGCAACTTTTTTATATATAGAGAAAAAGCTATATAATTTTTCATAATTCTCAATAGCTTCAAGTTGTACTGGGGCCTGATGACCGATTAATACAGGGAAAATTACAATATTTGGAATTTGATTCATTTCTTTTGTTCCATCATTTATTGATAATTCAAAATATAGATAATGAGCAGCAAATTCATTATTCCATTTTTTGAAATTAATTTTTAAAATATTATTTTGATTTTCTAAATAATTTAATTCTTTAATATTTTCTTTTTTTAAAGAATCTTCGGCCTGAGATTCTTCATCGTTATTATATTTATTATCTTTTAAATCTTTATTTTTCACATTTGCTTTTGTTTTTCCATAAGTCTTAGTTAATAATTTAAAATTATGATCATAAAAATATTTCGAAGATTTTAATTCAAAATCTTTTTCACCTTCAATTTTATAAATTTGTAATCTAAAATTATATCCTTGTGCTGGAATTGCATTTTTTGAATCATCAAAATATATATGAAATTCTTCAATAATATAAGTTTCTTTCATACATAAAAATGCATTTAAAGATTCTTTATGATATTGAATATTTCCTCTATAATTTATTCCATTCATAATTTTAATTTGAGTTTGATTTGATGAAGAAGATTGATTGTTCAAATCTTTATTTCCATGGGAAAATAAACAATGATCACCATATTTACAAGTTCCTGTACTTAGGTAATATTTGCACATTTTTGATTTGTATTCATTCCCTATTAAATTATTTTCTTTTCCAATTTTATTATCATTATTATTATTTTGTATTGATGAAGAACTAAATAGTATTGAATCTGAAGGATAATTATTCAAAAATAAAAACGTATTTAAATATGTTAATTCATTAGTTTGATATTTATTTTCTTCTATATTTTTTAAGCATAATTTAATTAATGCAAGAGCCTTTTCTTTAAATGTATTTTGTTCTGTTGAAATAATTGATAATAATTTTATAAAATTTTTAAAACCACTATTTGTAAATTCAATATCTTTAAATTCATTTAATATTTTATTAAAAGCTTCTTCTATTAATTTTGAAGAATTTGGGTTTTGTGATGATTCTATTATGAAATTAATTGATAAATTTGATAAATTATTATTGTTATCATTTAAAATATTTTGTATAATAAAATTATAATAATCTATTTTTGATAATATTTTAGGTTTAATATCATTTCTTTTTTGGAATAATGAATTAAAATATCTCAAAATTGCAGTTTTTTTATTTTTATCATAGGATTCATCAACAAGACAAGGTATAAACATCATAATAAATTTATCAAATAAGTTTTTGTTTAAAATTAATTTATAAAATTCTGATATTAATTTATTGTACATATTTTGACTTTCATCTTTTTTTTCAGAATTTTTTTGATTTTCATAAGATTTAAAAGTGATAAAGCTCATTGAAGCACTAATCATTTCAAATAAATCAGTATCTTTTATATTATTAGTTATTTCTATATCTATAGTATCAATTATACTTTTGTGAGAATTATTTATTTGCTTTTTTGATAAATAAAATTCATAATCAATATCTTTATTTAATATAAAGTCATTTATAATAAATTTATCATTGGAACCAATTAATATTTTATTACTAGGTTCTTTTGATTTATATCCATATATTTCTATTTTGAAATAGTCAATAATTGATTTATTTCCAAATTTTGCAAAAATATAATTAGATTTTTCTTCATCCAATCTTTCACAATTATTAATAATAACTTTTCCTTGTACTCCAAAGAATAAGAAAGACATTAATTGGGTTTCGAAATTTTTTAAATTTCCATCTCTACCGTTAACTGGTAATAAATATATATATTTACATTTTTTAGATTTTACCAAATTTGAACTAATTATTTCATTTTCTCCCATTTTTAGATAGCAAACTGGTTCATAATCATAAATATCTTCATTATTTGTTTTTTTTTCATTCATAAATTTTTCAAAATCTGAATAATTAAAAGATGAAAATGTTTCTCTTGCTTTATCTATAGAATCCAAAGAATTCATTAAAAATAATAAACCTTCTCCAAAAGGGTTATCAATACTTTTTGGTGTTATATCACTTGAAATTATAACATTATCAATTATCATTATTTCATTATTTAAATGAGAAAATATATATTCAGGTTTTGGGTAATTTGATACAAATCGGTGAGCCCCTGTTACTAAATTGCTTACATTTATAGAATATTGGCTTTGAGCTCCTTTATAATCATATATTGTTAAGGGTATTAAATTTTTATAATTGAATAAATCTTCTTTTGTTATAGGTTTAGAAATTAATTCATTATATTGAATTTTCGATTTTGATTTTTTTGGTATTTTAATGGGAGTTTTTTCAATTAAATTGTATTTTAAATTAAAAGCAATTTCAACATCTGTAGAAAGAACAAATTTACTTTTTTTTAATTTTACTGTTTTTGTTATTTTTCCTTTTTTATTATTTATATTAAAATATATTCTATTATAATAATTATCTTTTACCTTTACTAATCCTTTTACGTCATTATTAGATAAATTATTATTAAATGATTCTCCTTCTTTTGGTAAAATAATTTTAATTTTTTCAGTATCAAGAAAGTTTGATAAATTTTCAATTTCATTTATACTAAATGAATTAATATTTAATTTATCTAATTCTAAATCCTCACCTTTAGCAGCCTCAGCAATTATTTCTTCTTCTTTTATTTCTTTTTCATCATTTTTTACTTTTATATTAATGCTTTGCACATCATCATAAATTATAAATTCAATTATTTCTTTAAAGTTTTCATTATAAACAGGAACAACTCTATTTAATAAGCCAATTTGATGAATTTTTTTAAAGATTTTTTCTTGTACAATATTTTTATTTTTTTTTGATATAGATATAAATCCTCCTTTTGCCAAAATATATAAAAGATTTTCATCCTGGAAAATTTTTAATTCTGTGGCAATTTCCCCACAACTAATTTTTTGTATTGCATTTTTAAGTATATTTTCTGATAAATTAAATTGTTCTGAAACTATTATAATATTACTTTTTTTATTATTATCAAATATATATAAAGGAGTTTGAATTTGATATTCTGTAATAATATAATTTTTTTCAGGCTCTTCATTAATAGTGAATAAAGATAATGGTTTAACTTTATGATTTATTTCATAATAATTATAATTATATATAGAAGAATCAAAAAACGATTGAACTTTAATTTCATGAGTTATATTATCTATAGGAATTAAATGTACATAATTATTGTTATTATTTAAATTATTTTTATTTTCTCCAATGAATATTGGATATAATATATTCACATTATAAAAATGTTTTTGATTTAATATGCACATTATCGTCTTTAAATCTATTTCTCTTCTATTTGTTATATTTTCTGAATATTTCCCAGTGTTAAATTGGATAAAAGAGTTTATGCATAAAGGATTAATCATTAATTTATAAGTATTCACAATAATTTTATTTTCTACATAATTAAATAATATTGCTACTAAAATGAATGGGGCGAATGGATCTGAACCATAGGGATCATAACAAATATGAATATTTTTTATTAAAACATCTTTATATATAACTTCATCATCTTCCATTAAATTTAAATCTTTTTTTTCTTCAATTTTTATTTCTTTTTTTTCTTCTTTTTTTGGTTCTTCTTTTTTATTCTCCTTAGAAATTCCTTTTGAGTAATTATTCAAAAATTTGTCATATAAATCATCAGGAATTTTTGTTTCGCACATTTCGCATTTTTCTAAACCATTATTTTCATATGTGCAAGAAGGACAAGTCCATTTTCCAATAAAATTTTTTGAATTACCATTTTTTGAATTATTAATACTTAAATCATTTAAATTACTGTATAAATTTTCAGAAATATCTGGATTACTTAAAATATAATCTATTGCTTCATCAAAATTATTTTTTTTTTCTTTTAAAGCTTTTATGCAAACTTCTCTTTTGAAGCCCATTGTAATTAAAGTTTTTAATGATTCTTCATCAACTATTACTTCTTGAACTTTTGGCTTGAAATAATAACTACCTTTTGTATCTATAATTTTTTTTCCATAATTATCACTTAATGATTTTTTATTGTTTAAAAAATCATCAAAACTTTTTACATTATTTAAATTTTTCAATTTTATTATATCTCCTATTTCCGCGAAATTTTGCGGTTTTTTGATCCCTTTTAAAATATTCACACTCCCTAATTTTTTTAGGCCTAATGCATATGAATAAATATTAACTATTCCTTGTTTAGAACATGTGGCTAAAATTGGTACTTTTTCATTTATATGATATAATTCAATTTTATCATTATTTTCAGTGATAAAATTCATATTATTGACATTATATGAAGAATTAATTATAGGAGATAAATCTTTCAAAGAAGAATTTGGTAAATAAGAAGGAATATTTTCTTTTAGATATAATTCTATATTTTCTTCGTTATTTAGCATATCTGTATCTACTAATTTATGATTATAATCATATATTTTTAATTCATTAGTAAAAGCGTTTTCACAATAAAAGCCTTTATCGCTTAGACTTGTTATAGGAATTTTATTACTAAATGGATAATTAACAAAAGAGGCCAAATTTTCGTATGAATTAAACATATTATTATTTCCAAATATTTTAATATCATTTTTTGTTGATAATTGGACTATTATTTTATTTATTATTTTCAGTAATTTAGCATGAATTAAAGGATCTTTAAATATAAATTCTATATATTCATCTTCATTTATAGCTTTTTCAATTGAATCATCTAAACTTTGAATATCTTCTTCTGATTCATCCCCAAAGCAGCCGAAAGGAAAGACATTCATTAAATTTAAAGTCTCTTTTTCTTTTGATTCTTTTTCTATAGTTTTCAAACTTTTATCATTTTCTGTAGTTTTTTTTACATCTAAATCTGACTTTTTGTTTTGATTTAATATTTTATATCTTTTTGTCACAAAGGATATGAAATTTAAATAACTTATTAAAGATCTATAGAAAAAAAGTACATTTGGTTGAATTAATAAAACTTTATTATTTCCAATTTTTTCTCCTTTTTTTATTGAATTTAAAAATTCTAATAAGGCTTTAATTTTTTTTAAGCTTGGATAATAGGAGATATATGTTTGTACATCAAAATTTTTTAGTAAATATTCTAAATCTTCTTTTTCATAAATAATATAATTATCTCCATTTAGATTTTGATTATCAATTTCGATAAAATTTGAAAGGTCAAAAAGTCCATTATTTTCTCTTTGGATAACTTTTAATTTATTTTTTTTAATCATTAGTAGACAATCTCCCTTTTTAATATAATCAATTAAATCTTCAGATTTATTATCTTCATTTGCATTCTGAGTTGATTTATTATCTGAAAAAGGTTTCATGAAATCAAATATATCTTCTTTTTCACTTTTTTTAAATTCTAAAAATTTATTTTTTATATCAGAAATAGTTTTGTTTTCATATATTTTCATTTGTTCAAAATTTGAAATTAAATACTTTATTAAACAATTTTTGAAATCTTCATCAATATTACTATCTTTATCTTTACTTTTATTTTCATCATTGGAGGTATAATTATTGTTTAATTTAGTTAAATAAGCTTTTTCATTTAAATAACTCAAATCATAACAATTGGTTAAACTTTTTTTAATTTCTTTAATAGTCTTATTATTTGGCAAAGATAAATTTTTATTAATGCAAATAGTACTAAAATTATTATTTATATCTTTAGTAGAATTTTCATCAAAATCAGCAAAAATAAAATTACTAATATATCCTTCTGAACTGATATCTCCAAAAGCATTTTTTATTCCTAAGCCTTTATTAAAACTATTTGCCAAATAGTCTTTTAATTCTTGTTCATCATTAATTTTTATTTTATCTTTTATTTTAAATAATATTTCTTTATCGAAAAAATCTGTTTTTATCGGAGTTAAATAATATTTAACCACTGGATTCAAAATAACACAAGAAGTTTTTTTTTTGATTACAACAATTGGAATTATATCATTTTCTTGAAAAGTAAAAGAATTTGCTTTAATATCATCTATAAAAAAGGTACATTCTTTATTCCAATAATTTATCTTCATTTTAACATTCCTTCTAGAACTTGTCTTAAAATTTTTTAATTGTTTTACAGCAATATTATTATTTTCTACATCTTTTTGGGAAACCATTCCAAATAATAAATTATAGCAAGAAATTGGGCATATAAATTCTAATTCAACTATTCCCATATGTAAAATATTTGTTACAATGACATAATTTTCTACTGCTGAACTATCGTTTTGAGAGGTAGTATTAGCTATGGATTGACCTCCAAAAATTTGGACTTTGCTTCCTTTATGCGTATTTGAAAATTTGGCTGAATTGCATAAAAAAACAGAATTATCTTTTTTTATTGCATCTTTTTTTGGATTTTCTTCTTTTTTGTCGTTTTCTTTTTCTGAAGTATTAATTGAAATTATTTTTTGCTTTTCTTTGGAGGGAAGTTTGGAATAGAGAATACCTTTTGACAAAAAAAATATTTCACCTGTTAATGGATCTTTGGTGTGCCATTCACATTCTGGAACTGGTTCAAAAGCTTTGTCATCTTTTGTGTCCATTTCAGACGTTGATGATTTCATATAAATATTTTTGGACACCTAATAATATATATTTTTTAAATTTAATTATTTATTTTTAAAAAATAATTAATTATTTGACTTGTTATTCCTTTTATTTTATTAAATTGGGGATTGGGGATTGGGGATTGGGGATTGGGGATTGGGGATTGGGGATTGGGGATTGGGGA
>JAJNAB010000010.1:0-18425 GCA_023783335.1 Enoploplastron triloricatum | reverse complement strand
CCAATCCCCAATCCCCAATCCCCAATCCCCACAATCCCCATTTAAATTAAATAATAAAATTTAAATAAAGTAATGCGTCATATTTATTAAAATAAACAAAAAATTTAATTTTATTAATAAAAAATAAATAAAATAAAAAATGGATGAAGAGAAAAAATTCCAAAAGATATATGTAAAGGGAATGAAAAAATAATAAAGAAAGAGAAGGATAGCAAATATTAATAGAAGATTATTATTTAACATAAATTTTTACTATAAAACCTAAAATAATGAATCATTGTATATTTTTAGCACAATTTTTAATATACCTAAAGAAAAGACGAGTATTCTAAATTAATTTTTCAGATAGGAACAAAAATGTGCTTAATCTAAAAAAAAAGAATGAAAATAATACTCATGATATTAATTTATTTTTTATAATCCATTGAGATTATGTCATTGAAACTATATTTATTCATTTAGATTTCTTTTTTATCAAATCAAATAAAAAATTTAATTCAGTATATCATTATTTTGAATAAGTTTATATGGGAGGATTTGAACCTTCTCTTTCTTTTCTGATTCTGAATGAACAAATAGTATCATAAAATTTGTAAAACAAATATTTGATTATTTTCCTCGAGGTTGAGGCAAAAATAATGATTTTAAAATAAATATAGGAATATTTGATAATTTAAAAAAGAAATCTTTTTTAACAAAAAAAAGGAGACAAGATAAATCTGTAAAAATGGAAAAAATCAAAAAAATCAAAAGTTACAGAAAAATCTTTTTAGAACTAGAGCAACCCGTAGGAGTAATATCACTAAATTTTAATTTTAAAATTTGTGATATAGTTTTATTATCAATATGCGAAATTCATAAAGATTACATGATAATGAATTATTCAAGAAATAAAAAAACAATGATTCATTCTAGTTATAGTGGATTAACAGAAAAAGATGACGATTTTAGTTTTGAAAAATATTTTAATATTGGACAATTTGTTGTGGGGTTGTAGTCACCCCTGGTAATTATATACGCTTACTAAATGGTAGATTTAATAAAAAATTTCAGGTAAGTATTGATTCTAAAATTATTAATACTTAATTGAATTCAGAAAAAATAATTGTAGGAATGGATTTATATGGTCAATTAATTTTTGATAAAAATAAAAATAAATTATTCTGCAAATTTTAAAATTGCCTCAAATAAAAAAAATAAATTTAAACAAATTGATGAAGATAATGATGATGAAAATAAAAATATGAGTGATGATGAATAAAATAAAGAAAAAGAAAAAAATAGAAATTAATTTATTTGATAATGATGATAAAGAAGAAAAAAATTATTATTAAATGAAAAAATTAATTCATATTATTCAAAATGATAAAAGTTTTTATAATAAAAAGAAAAAATATCAAATTAATATATCTATGAATTTGGAAAAAAATCATTTTCCCATAAAAAATATTGATTTTAATTCTTTAATTGAGGACCATTTACAAAATGCAAAAAAGGAAAAAATATTATGGTAAGAATACGATAAAACCATAATTATTTCATCTTTCTAATTATTGCATCACTTCCCCTTTTAGGAGTTATTTTTCTATAATTCAAAATCTAATAATTATTGCATAATTCATTTATCATTAAATAAAAAATTATCAAGCTTATCAAGTTTATCTAATATTAAAAAATCATGTGTTGAAAATGCTCAAGAAAAAAAGAAATTAATAGGCACAATATGATCTACAAAAGTAGAAAAAATCTTATATGGAGGCTCATGCCAAGTAGAATTATCTACAATTGATAAAAATAAAGAAAAAAAATAATTTCTTCAATTGCTTTTTTGTATTGTAAAAATTTCCCACATGAAAAATTTTAGAAAAAAGAGGAAAAATCAAAAAAAAGAAAAAATAAAAATTGAAGAAGAGTCAAAAAAAGAAAAAAAAGAAGGTTCCTATTAATTTACTACCCGCAACTAAACTTACTCGAGAACTACCCGCGCCAAAAAACCAAGGTACCTTCATTGATATAAAAAAGATTAATCAAGGCAAGTACCTTGGTGATAGGCGCGGGTAGTTCGCAGGAAAGGTTAGTTGCGGGTAGTAAAATACAAATTCCCAAAAAAAGGAAAAAAGAAAAAAATCCAGATAATGATGAAAATGGCAATAATAATAGTGATGAAGATAAAAATAATAATAATGATGAAAATGAAGAAAGAGAAATAATTTCTGGAATAAAAAAGGAAGTTAAAGAAGGAGCTGAATTTGAAAAGGTGATAATAAAAGAATATAATTTTTTCGATGATAAGCCAAAAATACAACAAATATATCTTCTCAAAATTAATAATTTATTTCTTATGAAACAATAAAAGTTGGCCAATTCTTATCTTGTTTAATTTTTCTCTGATTTTTTTCATATGATTGGTATATATAATTTATAACTTTACAGAAAAAAAAAGAAAACGGTAAAAAAATCATATAGAGCAAAATACTTTACATGTTATAATAAATAAATATATTCAAGGAAAGATTCCTTGAATTCATTTAACTGATTATCCTTTGAATAAAATGCCTTTGAAATTTAAACTTGGTCAAACAATTAGGACAAGAGTTTTTTTATATAATAAAGAAACAAAAAATTTAGTTTTATCAATGAAAGAAAGTTTATTATTACCAGAAGCAAAATTATACTCTGTCTTAATGAAATGAGAGAAGGAGAGCCTGTATATGTTGTATATTTAGGAAAGGTATTATATTCTCATTCGAATAATATCATTGATACTTTGAAAAATTCAAATCTGTAAAAGAAAAAGAATTAACAATTGGAAAATTATATAAATTTAATATTTTTAGAATAAATTTAAAATCGAAAAAAATTTTGTTCACAAAAGGTAATAAGGTTTAAGTACCAAATAGTGGAGATTATGAATCTTTTATTAAAAGAAATCAAATAATGCCAAATATTATAAATGTTTTAAATACTTTGGTTTCTTCAGAAATAGAAAAAATTAATGAAGGAAATATTTTTGATTTTAATTTTGTTAATTTAAATAATTTGATAAAAATCTTAATTAAAAAAGGAGTTAATAATAAATTATTGGAAGAAAACCAAAATCCTTTATTAAAAGTATTTATTCTTTTTAAATATGTTTTAAAAAATACTAATTTAGGAAATTATTATGGATTTTTAATTAAAGACAAATAAGTGATTATTTTAATGAAATAATTTTTAAAAAAATGCTTTCCAAGAAGAAGAAAATAACGAAAATAAAACATATAAAATGCTGGTTTTATATCATGATAAAGAAACAAAAAATATATTTGTTTCTATGAAACAAAACTTAGTTGATAATAAAGAAGATATAATATATATAAATGAAAATACTAAAAATATCAATGAACAAAAGTTTGAACAAAATAAAACATATTTTGGTTTTGTTAATATAAAAATGATAAAGGAATAACAGTATAATTTTATGGAAAGAAAAAACTTTTAATGAAACTAAAACATAATTCATATAAATATAATCAGGGCAAACAATAATATGTAAATATAGAAAAAATAAATTTTATATAAATTCAGAATCATTTTGTTCTTATACAAAAGATGAATATATAAATGAATCAAATAATAAATTATTTTATTATTTAAACTATAAAAAAAAGAAAAAGAAATAAATTTCAATTCAAAATTAAAAAATAGTGATCTTATAGAAGGAAGTATTGAATCAATAGAAGATGAATATATTTTATCTGAAGATAAAGATAACAATGAAATATATATATGTTGTAATTTATACAATTTTAATTATAAAAAAAGTGGATATAATTTAAAAGAATTACCAGAAGGCTCAAAAATAAAAATTGAGATAAAGAAAATAAAAAAAGGCAAAAATGAAGTAATAATAGGGGAAATGTCGGAAATTTTAATAAATAAATTATTTGAAAATGGAAATAAAATCAGATTGAGAATGATTCTATTAATATAGGAGATGAAGTATTGTGTAGAATAACCAGTGTGAAGAAAAATTCTATTTATACATTAATAAATAATAAATATATTGGAAGAATGGATATAGAAAGTTATCAAGGAAATTTCCTCAAAAAATTTTCCGAAACAAAAAAAAATTTTTTCGAAATCATTTATAATAAGATACTTCCATGCTTTCATGTTTATAATAAATATAACAGAAATCATATGTAAGGCAATTTTGATATTATAAGGCCTCATGCCTCATAATTGTCTTCTTGAAGCAATTTTAGAAACATTATTTTTTACTAATATATATAATGATAAATTATAAAAAGATGGATTATATAATAATATTTGGAAAAATCAGCAAATATTTTTATTATTCAATATAATTTTCATTATACTATGGTTGTTATAGATTAAATCCAATTTATAAAATGAATATTTCTTAAATTGAAGATTAAATAATTAGCAATAGAAGTTTAAATTAAAAAAAATAATAAAATATTAGAAATAGATATTAAATTAAATATTGAAGTTAATAAAATATTTCAAAAAGAATTAATTACTAAAGCTTATTCATATAATTAATCATTTTAGTATAATTATATTGTAATGCAATATGATTATCACACTCTACAAAAGAAAACCTTAATTTTAAAATATATTCATGTTGAAATTTCTTTGGGTATTGATAATTAAAATTATTAATATTTTTCTGAGATAATAATTCCCTTCCATGAAGATAGGCAATTTTTGGAAAGCAGGGGAAATAATAAAGGATAATTTATTTATTAGAATTTCAGGATTAAAATATGATTTAGCACAATGAATTTTGGATTTTCATATTATGAATTATAAGATTTTTGATAATAATTATAAATAGATTATAAATTATAGTATTAGAAAATTTAATATATATATGTCTAGAAATAATTTATGGAAATGCTGTTTTTTCTTATACTTTTTAATGGATTTTCTCAACCTTCTTTTTTTCTTATGCATTGTTTTATAAGCTATTATTCTTCTAGATTTAATAAACTATTTGATTCTTTCCAAAGATTTTATAATTTATGTCTTAACTCCATATATTCTGAAAAAGTAAATAATTCTTCAAATAATGGAATATATACAATGAATTTTGCCTTTTTATTAAAAAAAGTGTTAAATAATCTATTAATTTAAGTCTTTTTTGGAAATAGTATTAGAGTATAACTTTATTAAGAGAAACCGCAAATGAAAATAAAATTATAGGGATATTCTTTCCCAAGAATTATAAAGAAGATATTGATGGCAAAATATAACAAAATATATTTGATTTAATTGATAATACTTTTAACAAAGATAAATATGTTTTTATCAAGGTTGACAAAACTGAATTTTTTAAGATATGAATAGAATTAGCAAGAAAAGTATTTTTTAATAATGATACTTTTCAAATAGATTTAGAAGGAATAATATTATATGATAGTGTAAGACTTTTAAAAATTTTTATATATCAGTCCAAAAGATATTAGGAAACTTTTGCTAGTTCAATGAGTGATAATTATAAATAAAATAATTTTGATGAAATATATTTTGAATATAATAATTATATTAGTGGAATATCTTGTGATGGAATATATTATATAATTTCTCTTTATTATATTAAAGGAAAAAAATTATTAAATGTAGTTGTTATAAATGAAGATTTGGATATTGTATTTATGAAGATAAAATGTAAAGTCAGAATTATAATGATAAATATAATAAAATTGAAATTAGAGCAAAAATTTATGATGAAGATGGATACATAACTAAAGTTAATACTCAAGTTATATAATTAATATTATATTATTAAATTTTTGCAAAAAATTATCCAAACCAGTAAATAACAAAGTTCAATATCCATTATGCTTATTTTTATATATAATATAAAAGAATTCCCATCTTTCTTACGATTTATTTAAAAAAAATTATAGTTTTTGAAATAATATTTTAGTATTTTAATTCTTCTTCAAACCATAAGATGGTAGAATTTTAATTAAAAAATATAGAATATATTTTGCGAGATATTAGCCTAATAAATAAAATAAATGAAATAGATAAAAATAGTTATCTTATTAATAAAAAGCAAACAATGATTGTAATTGAAAATTTTATGAATTTTTATTATATTTAAAAAATCTGAATTTTTCATGCTTATCATTTGAATATTATTTATTATTATAATTGTACAATTTGATACTTCCCTTTGTTTAAAACAGAAATGAATAAAAAAGTTTGAGATTTCTGTCTTGAAAAAAGGGCACTAGAAACTTGTACAAATGATTTAATAATAAATATAATTCACCATATATCTTCGCCAAATAAAGTTATTACAAAAATAAGTAATATGATAGAAAAAATATAAGAAAAAATTTATTTTAACATAAATCTTAGTTTTTAATTATATATTAATTTTTTATCATATTTTTATTATATTAACTAAAAAATAAATATCCAAAAATAAATTTGGATTCGCTTCAAATTCTAAATCTAAGTAATTAGCCATTTCTGCAATATCCATCATTAATTCAACTTCGGCAAATTTTTCTTTTTCAGACATAGTCTTGCAAAATTCATTAAACTTTTCAATATTATATTCTCCTGCAAATAATTTTTTTTCTTTTTTATTATCAGAATTATTAAATATGAAAATTGCTTGTTTTGGCTCTTTTTTTTCATCAAAATATACTATTTTAATAGTCGCTCTTATATTTTTGAAATATTTCTTATTAGTAAATTGTTGTTCTATCTGACTAAATTTGATTTTTATATCAAGACCCTGCAATTCTTTTTCTTGATTTTCTTTTTGAATAAAATTATTATTTGATATTTCATTATCATATTCAAGAAAATTATTTGCAAATAAAGAATCATTATTATTTTGCAAATTTTTAATTTCATTTTTTGCTTTTTTTTCTTCTGAAGAGCTACTATCAACTTCTAAATAATCTTCAGGATATCTCTCTGGAGTATTATGCGTTTCTAAATTATAACGATTTTTTCTAGTTCTTTTTTTTTTGTTCTTTTGAATCTCTTTATTTATTTGATTTGCACATTTAGAATTATTTACATATTTTCTTCCTATTTGCTTTTGATGAAAATTTTGATTATTTTGTAATTTGTTTTTCATTGGCTCATTGTGGGAAAATGATTTATTTAGATTATTATTCATTTCATTATTATTTAGAGGTATATTGTTTTTTGGATTTAAATTAAATGATTCATTTTGATTTAAATCTGAAGGATTATAATTGAAAATATTTTCTTCAAATACATCTCCAAACCATTGAGAAATATGCCTATAAAATGCATTTGGAGGAATATCTTTTTTTGAATTATTTCCATTCATATATATTTTTAATATTAAATTTATTATATATTTATTTTGTATTTAAATTTATTTTAATAAAAATTAATTAAGGCTTTTCAAATTAATTAATAATAATATATTAATATTTAGAATGAATTTTAATTTCAAGCAAAGCATCCATTTCTGATTTGCAACTAAATTGTCCAATTTTTTCTTTGCTTTCTTCATTTATTACCTTTGCATTTTCTTCTATAATTGAATTTCCTAGCATATTAAAATATTAAATATTTTAATGATTTAAGTTTAAATTTTTCTGCAATATTAAAATTATTTTGCGCGAATTTTATTTATTTACTATATATATTATTTAAATATTTAAATTTAAATTAAATGGACTTTATAATTGGCAATTATAAAACAGAAAAAACAACTTGCCTTCTTGAAATTGCAAATAAATTTATAAATGATAATAATATAAATTGCAATAATGGCTATATTTTGCTTTTTACTCCTCCTATATCTAATTTTGCTGACTTAAATCCATTTCAAAATCAATATTTTTTTAAGCAATATTTTACTCGTTATAAACCAGAATGCAAAGCAAATATGAATCTTATTAAATGCTATTATTTAGAAAGTTATTCTTATGCTCACGGAATAATTGAAAATTTTAAATCTATTGCAGAAAAAAGTAATCATCTAAAATTAATATTAATAGATGAAATCGAAAATATTGTAAATATATGGCTAGATAAATTAAATAATTCAAATAATAGATCAGAAGATAATAAATTAAAAGATTTCAATGAATTATTAAACTGTTTTTTATCTGATATACTTCTTTTGCAAAAATCATTTCAAATTCAATGCTTTTCAACTATAACATTAAATTTAGAAAATTATAATATTTCTAATTTAAGTACTCCTAGCATTTTCAGTTCAATTTTTCCTTTTCATAGATCTATATTTTATTTAAGCAAAATGGAAAAAAATACTTTTTGTAATAATGTAATATTTGTAAATGAAATAAAATTAAAATTGAATGTTAGGAGTGATAAAGTTGAATATATTATTATTGATAATAAAGATAATAACAAATCTTTTAATGAGTCAAATGGAAATGATATAGATATAAAATATATTAAAGAATATATTGAAAAAAGAAACGAAGCCATTAAAAATTCAAAAAATTATATAGAATATGAAAATATAAGAACATGGATTAAAAGTGTAATAGAAATTTTTGCAAATAATTTTAATAAATATAAAATAATAACAAATGATATTGAAGAGAAAATGAATTCAATAAAAAAAGAAAATATTATAAGAAGTGCTCCAAAAATAAACTCTGAACAATAAATAAATTATAATCATTTTTTGATTAAATTTTATATCTTAATTTTGAAAATATTCAATAAATTAAAAACTTATTAATTAAAACTATGTTTCTATAGAATTTTTGCTTTTCTCCAAATTTTAGTTTTCCAAAATATTAATCTATATTATTTCTTAAAATAAATTATATATTGCTCTTTGGTTAATAATTAAAAATAAAAAAATAAGGAAAAGCCTTTTAAAGTAACAATCAATTGAAATGTGAGGATAATCATGAGATAATAGTCATCCTAGAAATTCAAATTTTTCGGAATTTTAAGTAAGAGGATATATAAATTATATTCAATTTCAATCCACATATTTAATCAAAATCATTCTTCAAAATTATAGGAATATTAATTTTTAAAATATTTATTTTTATATATGATGAATAAGGAATTCCTTTATTTTGATTATTTATAAGAATTTTTTTAATTATTAAGATTTTCTTTTATATTTTGGCTTTATAGATTATTCAATATTTTGATTTATTTTAGTTTTATTACTAATATTAGTTTTACTTTGATATTATGTAAAATTATTACTATTGCTTATATATTTTTCTTCTTCTTCCTCATTATTCTTTTCTTCATTATTAAAAGAAAATTTAATTATATTATTTAAATTTATTTTATTCATATTACTTTAAAATTTGTATTAGAGAAGTAATGAAATAGAAAGTTTCCCCATTTTAAAGATAAAACTCTTCACTAAATATCTTACTAATTTATATTGAATGCAATAACATGACATTTATAGTATTTCTTCATTTATTTTAGGAATTACATTTCTTATTTTCATTATCATTTTTATCTTCTATTTTTTGTTTTTTCAATTTTATACTAACATTATTTTTAATTTTATTCCTTTTAAATAAATATTATTATTTGAATATATTTTTATTGATTAATTTTACTTTTAAAATTTTATTTTTTTTATTATCGTCTTTATTATTTAAAATTTTTTCATTAATATTATTATTATTTTCTTTTTATAATTATCAATATTAATTATAAAATCTCTCCATTTTCATTTTTAAATATTTACATCTCTTTTTTTTACTTCGGTATATTCCTGAGCAATTTTTTTATTTTTGTCTTTATCCCAGAATTATTTTTATATTGATACTTTTTGTTATTTTTATATCTTGATTCTCATTGTGAATTTGAAAAAAGTGAATCCAATACTATTCAATTATAATTTTTATTTATAGATTTGTTTTTTGTATACATATATTATTATTATTTTAAGATATTTCATTATTTTCTATTTATATATTATTTTTACTTTCTTATATTAACATATTATTCTTTTTATTTTTATTTATATAAATTAGTTCCTTCTATCTATTCTTTATTTAATAATTTTTTTGTATATCTTATTTCCAAAAGAAAAATGGAAATCTGAAATTGGATAAATTTAATGAGAATGATTATTATTTCTAATATTATTATTTTCATAATTAAATTTCATTTTAATTTTTGAAAAAAATTATTACAATATTATAATGCAAACTTTTTTAAAATATTGAATTGTTAAAGCAGTTGTAGTATGAAAATTAATAAAGTATTTTTATTATAAAAAGTTAATCTTCCTATTAATCTTATTTGTCTTATTAATGTGATAATTATTGGAATTCGATTTCTATATTTGATTTAAAAAAAGAATTAAAATATAATCGTCACTATTGACTATACAATTTCCATTTTTTTTCCATACAATTAATATTTTATTATTAGAAATATTATTATTTTTAGTATTAATTATTGCTTTATCTTCTTTTATATTAACATAATTTTGAATATGATATTATTATAATTTTTTTTCTTATCATTATAATCTTCATTATTATTTTAATGGTATAAGAGTTCTTATATTATTATTATTTATATCATTATAATTTGAATATCAAAATTATTTTCATTACAATAAATTTTTAATTCTTATTTTTGCATAAATTAAATAATTCATATTTATTGAATTGTAAAAAAATGAGAAAATTAAATGAAACTTTGTATTTTTGAAAATTATGGAGGAGGTAAGTAATATTGCATTTTTAATATTTTTCATTAAAATTTAATTTTATTAATTATATAATTTGTAATTATCATTTGTCTTACTATTATTTTTAAAAAATTAATTTAATTGATATTCTTTTAATTCTTTTAAAATTTGATTTCCAATTAATTTATCTTTAAATAATACAATAATTATTGAAAGCTATGATTGATATTAGATAATTATTATTTTTATATTGTTGTTATTATTTGAATCTTTCTTTTCATTTTTTGATTTTTCAATTATAAATATTATCTCAAAATTTTTTATTTATTGAATTTTTACATAATTCCTTAGTATTCTATTTAACTTTAAAATTACTATTAAAATTATCTCCATCTTCAAACTTATTTTACCAAGATAATAATTTTATTTGGGTTTATATTTTTATAATTTTAAATACTTTTCGCCTTAATATCTATATTATTGATATTATTATTATAAATAAAACAATTTCTTAAAGATTTTTTCAAATTTGATTTTTCATTTTATAAACCTAAATTATTTAATAAAGAAATAGTAAGTGAATTATAATTATTATTATTTCTTTTTTTTTATTATTATTACATATATCTTGGAAATTTTCTTATCTATACATATTAAATTCAATTTCATTTTTTGTTTTATTTTCTAAAAATTTCCATTTCTTTTCCTGATATCATTTTAAATAATAAATTTTATTTGATTTAATAAATTCTATATATTATTTTTTGTTTTTTTCTTTAAGCTTTTTATTAAAATTATTTTTATTCTAATTGAGAATATTAATATTATTATTTTTTTGTATATTATTTATTTTATTACCTTTATTTTTATTATTAAGCTTTATTTTTTATTTTAATAAAAATTTTGAATTTCAAAAATTTTTACTTATTATTTGTTTTAACAAAAATTTATTCTTTCTTTTATAATATTTAATATTTGAATCCAAATTATTATCATCAATAATTTACCCATATTTATTCATTATTTTCATAATTTTTTTTCTTATTATTCAAATAATTGTCAGAAGGTTGTAATTCCATTAGTTATCATACTTTTTTACTACCCATAACTCCCGCTTTTGGCGTTCATCCTAAAGTATTATTCAATAATGCTGTTTTTCTTATAGATCAGGAAATAGTATTTGGATTTATAGAATTCATCATTGCATTTTTATTTAATCCTTAAAATATAGTTTAAGTCATTAAAGAGGAGGTTCACATTGCATGAATGCATTACATCTTTTTTTCCAAGGGAGTCTTATTTATCAGGAACCCATTTCTTTATTATTTTTGGGACAACCGATGTAATTTCAGTCCAATTTCCAGGAATAATTATTTGACTCTAATTTTATGGGAAAATTCTACAATCATTTAAAAGATTAAATTATATAAGATATCAAAATATTCCATTATTTTGAGTTCCTTAATAATCTAATCTTTCTCTAAAGCTTCCCATATTTCATCTTCTACAGAATATGATATATCCATTTTCAATTTGAATAATAATTTACGAAATATATTAATTTAATACAAGTAATATTTTTTCTTTTCTATTAAAATGTCTATCTTTGATTTACAATGAGAATAATTTGATTGTTTCAATTATTTATATAATCTTTCCCAATAAATTCTTGTAAATCTATAGAAATATTATGTCCTAGATTACAATTTATTTTTATCATAAGGGTGGTATTATTTAAATTAAATAAAGAAAATGAAAAACAATTAAAACAAAGTAATCATTTATTTGTAGATTTTTCTTCGGATTTTTATTCAACATCCGATATTATTATTTTCTCGCTTTAATTTAAGATGTTCATTTTATTTTCTTCTCTTCTTTTTTTTTCACACTAATTTTATTTTTTTTGATTCATATAGATTAACTTTGTTTTCCAGTATTTTTATAATTATTCATTTTTTAATTTTATTTTAAGCAGTCTATATATTGATTTAAATAATATTTAAATATTTATAAAGGTATTTTTTTACAATAAAAATATTTTTTATTATTCTTATTATTTTTATTTTTTTAATTCAATTATTATTAATATATAATCAAAAATAATTTAATTAGAATTTTAATTATAATAACTTCATTTATATTTTCATAAATATCCTTTTTTCCCGTTTTTAATATCTCAAATTTATTCTTTGAATTATTGTTGATATAATATTATCTAAATTTGAATTAATATATGGCTCACTTTTTATAAATAACTTTTTTATTGTTCATTTTATTATCACTTATTTCTATATTATTAATTATATTATCAATATAAATAATTTTTTTAAAATTATTATCATTTTCTCAAATATTATTATTATTATAAATTTTCATTTAAATTATTATTATTATTTTTTTAATATTAATATTGTTTTCTTTTTATATTCTATATTTAGGCTTAAATTAGCTTTTCTAATAAATTTCTTATTTTTATAATTTGAAATTATATTTTTCAATTTCAATTTTATATTTTTAGCACAAATGAATCCTTCATCTCTTTTCATTATAATTGCCTTTATAAATCAGGAAAAAAAAACTCCTTCAAATTTCATATATATGAATCCATTACTTTAAATTGGGAACGACCAATACATCTTGTTCTATTATGAAAGATTCAAATGTATTAGTCATATATAACTGTGTTTATAAATAATAATCATTTTTTAAGCATATTCTTTATTTATGAATTTTAATTCTACATTATATTAATATCAATTTGTATAATTTGAATAATAAATGGAAATATTTATATATAAAGATGAGCTAAAGTCTGGGATATTCATATGATATTAAAATCCCCAAATAAAGAAATTATTTATTTATTTAAATAATTTACTTCTCAATCAATTGATTCATAATTAAAAAATGTGTTGTTTTCTTGTCGATATATATTTTTATTTTCTGAATGAGAAACTGTTATTGTATCTGATCATTAATTAGTTTTTTATTTTATACAAATCCAAAGATTGCATTCCTAAAGGATAATATAAAAATAAACTTTTTAGTATATTATGTAAAAATTCCTACATTAAAATCTTCAATCATTTCAAGAGTTGTTTCTCTATATTCCCATATTCTTTATTCCTATAATATGCCCATCCCAAATTAATAAAAGAAGACCTTAAAGTGCAATCTCCACTTCCTCCATTGAACAAAAATTTTATATATACATTGAAATTTAATTCATTCTAAATTTTTAAAAATAGAATAAAAATTAAAAAGAAAAAGTATCAAGAGGTTCCCAATCCCTTTTTTGGAAGATGAAGGTGAAACCCTGGATTTTTATGGCTATAATTTCTACTTTAAATATTAAGAAAAGATGCTATGGGAATTTCTAAATCAAAATTTAGAAAAGCATCTACATTTTATGCTAAAGATATATTCAAAGCTGTTCTTATAATTATTATATTCCATTCATAATCATTTATTCCTGAAATTTGGTTATTTAATAAAGTTGAGACTATCATTTCATAATAAAATAAATTTGGTGCTATATCTAAATATATTGAATGAGGAGTTGAATATAAATAAAATTCTCTTTTTGGAGGTCTTTATAGTCAATTAAAATATAAACGAATTTAAATTAAAATTCATAAAAATTTCCATAGCTTAATAGATTTGATTTTCCATACTCATAATTTTATAAAAATTTGGAAAAACATACATTTTGAAAACAATAAAGCATCCAATCCTTGGAAAGTTTCTAATTTTCGAGGATATTTTCAGCTTACATCATTAATAATAACTTTTTGTCCACAAATTTTAAGACTTTCGCTTACCATTTATTTAAATTGGTTAAATTGTGATTCATGTCCACAAATATTTTTCAAAACGTCATTATCTGAACTAACTGATTCTTCAGTTAAATCTTCTACTTTTCTAATATTTGCTCTAATTGCTCTAGAATAATTTTCTTCTACAATATTATAATCATCATTTAAAAGAATTTCTTCGGCTTCATTTTCAATTTGGAATTCAATATCCTTTGTTAAAACAAAGTTTGTAACTTTTGCACTTTTATCAATTTGTAATTTTGTATCATTTTCTCTTTTTACAATTTTATTCCAATTAGAATCTCTACCTTTTAAAATAACAGGTTTTACTCTATGTTTAGATAAAAGTTGTCTTCTTGATTTTCTAGTAGGCATATTAATTTTTATTTCATTTCTTTCTCTTATATTTTTATTCCAATCTTTTGATTTATATCTTTCTTTTATCGAAATTTTTTCTGTTTTACTTTCATATAAAGTAGGTCTAGGTTTTTTTTCAATTGTAAAAGACCTACCACTCATAGGAATTGAGTCTTCATTCCAATCAATATTTTTTAGATATTCAGCTTCATATGATAATATATCATTAGAATCTTGTAAAGTTTCATCTTTTTCATATTTTAATTATTGGGGTTTTTCTTCTTCTTTTATTTTTTCTGGAGCTTTATAATTATAATATGCTTTATTATTTTGAACTCTTAGAGGTCCTAATTTTTTTTCGTTTCTGGAATATTTGATTCATAATTATTATCAATTTCTAATTTTGGATTTTCTGATTCACTTGGTTCATCAAGTAATTCTTCTTCTTTTTTTGTGGTATGTTTTTTTGCAACTTTTTTTTACTCTTTTTACAATTTTTTTACCGGTTTTTTTTGGCAGGTTTTTTAACTTTTTTTTTGCAGGTTTTTTTTTAGTTTTTTAACTTCTTCGACTTCTTTAATATGTTCTCTTTCTTCAATTTTTATTTCTTCTTTTTATTCAACTTTTTGTTCTTCTATTTCTTCTTTTGGATCTTTTTCTTCGTCTTCTTCTTCAGTTCTGGCTCAGATCCTCCAACACCGGTACCTACTATATTCATTTTTGTAGTTTTTATTGCACGATTAAGATCATTCCATTTTGGTTTATATTCATTTTTGTTGTTAAAACTTATTGATTAAATCTATTAAAAATTTTTTTGGCCCCCAAAAATATTCATTTCATGCATTTCTATAGAAATTAAATCCCATGCACTGGTATTAACCGAAAAAGCTCTTTTATTTGATATATTAGAATCTTTAAATTTATTTTGTCTTTCTTTTTCTGGAATAATTACTCCTTGACAAAATAATTCTTCTTTTTTATCAATATTTAAATTTTCAAAATGAGGTTCTATTGTTGAATATGCTTTTGAAATATTTAATTCATCATTTTTTAAAGGATATATTTCCATTTGCTTTCTTAATCTTTAGGCTTCTTTTAAAGCCCTTTTTTCTTCCTCTTTATTTTTTCCTTATATTTCTAAATCTAAAGTGTAATATATTTCATTTGGTCGAATTGATAATAAAATTTGGACAGGCTTTGGCTCTTGAATAGCTTGCATATCTTGAACACATTGAGCAATTAGTTGGGGCTTTTCTGTTGCTAAAATTTCCAAACTTTCATTATTTTGACCGACACACTTTTGACTCCATTCAATATTTAAAATTCTATTTGTTCTATCTCTAATTCTATTACCATATGAATATGCTCTATTAGTATTTGTATTACTTGCATTTATATTTGTATTTGTTATATTAATATTTACTTTTTTATTATATTGATATGCTTCATTATTAGTATTTCTGGAATTTCTTTGGTTAGAATTCAAATATGCATAAATATCTACGAAATTTTCTTCTTGATTTAAATTATTATAATCTTCTTTTGAACAAGTACACACATTTGTTTCTATTCTTTTTCCTTTTTCAGTAGAAGTTAAATTTTTATTCATTTCCCCATTTATTTGCAAATTTGGATTATTAGGAGAAATATATGTAATTACTTTGGGATTAGAAATAATAGTTTTGGATTGGCCACCATGGCCCATTACCCCCCCAACTTTGGTATATTCTTGATTTTTGATAATTTTGCATTTCATTAATATTATTAGATACATATCTTGATTGAGTTACAAATTTTTGTTGATTATTTGATTGATATCCATAAAGGGAATCTCCAAATTTATTTCCATATTTTTCTTCTTCTAAAAGTTTTTTTTTAAATTTTCCATAAGTACAAGATTTATCATGATTTTGAGAACAATTACATTTAAATCCATTTTTTTGTAAATTTTCGTTATTTTTGTTACAAGCACATTTTAAATTTGATATATTATTTTATTCCTTGCATAGATTGCATCTTTAATTCAATTGTTTTATTTTGATTTCTATTATTTGAATTTGAAGATTGAATATTTGATGAATATCTTGAATTTGTTTGCATGTTCATAGTATTATATGGGCTTTCTGTTATATTATTTTTTGAAGATGTTATTTGATTGAAATATTCGTATGATTCTGTATTTAAAGATTTTCTAGTATTTGTAGGTTGTGTCTCTCTTTTGTTTATTGACTCAGTAGAAGTCATTTGGCCGGAGAAAAATAATTTATTATACTTCGGGCGAATGAAAAAGCTATTTTTAAAATATATTTTTTTTCAAAGGTGATAGGCCAGGTTAAATATCCTGTATAAAATTTTATATTTTTGATTAATTAAAAAAAATCTCTTTTTATCAAAAATGAAGTAAATTGGAAATTACTTTTTATTTTAAAAATTATAACCTCATCATCTTTCTAAAATTCGATAACTTTTATTTAAAGAGTCATGATTGCTTTATTTTGATCTTCTATTTCCATATTTTTAGAATTTATGAATCCAAAGTTGATTGACAATATTAGGACTTCTAAAATAATAATATTCTTTTTTAAACATTTTCTTTCATTTAAATAATAATCTTATTTTCCAACAACAGTAAAAACCAGCTGCATAATATTTTTCTTCCCCAATTAAGGGAGCCATATGTTTTCCATAATATCCCAAGGAACTTTTCTATCAAAATTTGAAGAATAATTATATTTTCTTAATAATATGATTCTCTTTTTATTTGAAAAATTGCTTTTATTTTCTGGCGAAATACTCAATTATTTGAAATATATTCATTTTTAAGTGGAAAAAAATAATTTATTGAGAAAATTTTATTTGATTAATTTAGCCCGATATTTTGGTATTAAATATTGATTAACTTCATAATCTAAAATCTCTTTTCCTTTTTTTATATAGTTTTTTAATTTACATCATTCCTTTTGGTGGGAATATCTAATGCGTTTTTTTAACTTCTTTTATAAAAGTATAATTTATTTACTATTTAATTATTGTGATTCATATAATGTAAATCATAGAAAAAATCTAATTTGCTTATTTATCAATATATTATTAATTATTTACAATTTTCATGGAATATTTATCAATTAAATAATATATTGAGATATTTTTCTCATTTCTTTTTCTTATTTTATTTCAAAACTTTTTTGGAAAGCTTTTGGGATTTTTCATATTTTAATTTTGGCAATATGATATACATCAATCATTATCATTCAATTTTAAAGTTATTTATTAATAATTCATCATTTGGAAAAATAAAAGTATCTACATATCCATCTTTTGAATCAGTTCTTTCTTTATTTTGAAAAAGTTCTTTGTGCAAAAATTTTAGATTAGATTGTTGAGTATTTTCTTACAGTTAATAAATCTTCTTTTATATCCGCCATTCTTAATAAAAAATAAATAATTATTATTATTTTAATTATTTTCCAATATAATTATATTTCTTTATTTAATTGTATTTAATAAAACTAAGAATATTATATAAATTTTGGGGATTGGGGATTGGGGATTGGGGATTGGGGATTGGGGATTGGGGATTG
>JAJNAB010000009.1:0-18752 GCA_023783335.1 Enoploplastron triloricatum | reverse complement strand
CCCCAATCCCCAATCCCCAAATTAAATATTAATTAAATTAATAAATAAAAATAATAAATAATTAATAATAATTTTTTTTAATAATTAAAAGTATAAATTTAATTATCTAAAATTTTTTTAAATTTAATTATATATTAATTTGATGAATTATTAAAATTTATCAACAAGCAATTGGTTTAAAAATCCTAAGCCCACCGTTTATCATAGATTCAATTTCCTTCATTTTTTTATTAAAATCATTTACATATTTTAGAGGTACTTTTATATTTTTTTTAAAATCTTGGAACTTTTTTTTCAATTCATCATCAGCATTTTTCCCTAGGCATTTTGCTCTAAATATTCTATATATATTTCCATACTTTAATTTTAACTCATCATAAGTTTGAATTTTGCTTAAATTATTAAATATTTGAATATCTTCATCTAAAACAGAAGCTTGCTCTCTTTGATTTCCTTGCTTATCAATAATATATGTAAATCCTGGGCAATTTCTTGAGTAAGGACAGCCGACAGATTCATTTATTATATCCCCAGTATCAATAATAAAAGTTGAAACGAAAGAAAAATTTAAATTATATTCTTGAACTTTTTTATCTGATTTATCTATTTCTTTACTCTGAACATCTCCATCAGTTACTATAACTAAGTGCTCAAATTTATTATTTTTTTCTATATTTGCAATTTCTGCTATTAAACTGCTGCTTGTCCCTTTTACACCATCCATACCATTAATAAATTCTTCTATTTCTTCAAGATCTAATTTATTATATTCTTCATTCCAAATATAAAAAGCATCTCCTCTACTATAAGAAAAATTGAAACAAAATAGTTGCATTATTTTAATAAAGTAAATTTCTTGACCAAAAACTGAGCCTGAATCATCAATCACAAACAAAGTTTTCATATTTTCAATTGGCTGAATTTTTCTTTTCATAAATCTTTCAAATTTATCATTCCAATCAATTTTCATATTAATAGCTTTCGGCCTATAATTTATTGGATTTATACAATCTTTTTTAGCAGTATGTTTTTCAATTGCTGCAAGCCAAGAACAAATATTCAATAAATATCTAGGAGTTCCAGTTTGATTCATTTCTAAAAAGAATTTAGTATAGGAACAATCAATAATAATATCACCCTCATCATCAATTGAACAATAAAAAAGAGAATTATAACCACCATCAGAATCTTTTGATAATGGAATAAATGGTGATACTTTATCTGGATCAGTGATCATTTTTAAATTTTCATTTTTTCCGAAATATAAAATATCATCATCTTTTGGATTTTCAATAACAAATGAAACTGTATTTCCTTCATACATTTCATATAAACTATGTGTTATTAAAGGCCTTTGATAATTATCAACAATTTGAACTTTTCTATTAAAAGTTCCTTTTTCTTCGAGTAATCCTGATTCAACTCCTTTTAAAATTTTTTTTCCTTCATGAAAACCTCCAATTCTAAAATCTTTATATTTAAATTTTTCTGGATATTTTGCAAATAATTTTTCAAGAATTAAATTAGTTTGAAAAGTAAAAGGTGCATTATCTGAAAAAAGTCCTAATCCTCCTCCATTTTCCCAAAATTTAATAATAACTTTTATAAATTGGCCTAATAAATGAGCTTTTTTATTATTAGATTTATAATCTATATTCAAATTCCTGGGCAACTCAGCATATGGCTCTCCACTCAGAATTAAGCATGCATAATAATTGCAATAACCATCTTTATTCTCAGTTAATTTTTCAATTGCTGATTCATAATCTATCGCATAATCAACTTGAATTTGTAAAAATTTAAGAGCACTTTCAATACAATAATATTTTCCAAATTGAGGTTTTTTAATAAAATTATATGATAAATAAGGATTTTCTCTTAAATTCATATCAGATGAATAAAGCATAACTACTAATATCTTTTTATCTTTCAATAAACCTTCTAAATACATTGCATTTTTCATTATTCCTTTTACTGTTTGAAGATTTTCAACTGAATTTTTATTATCTTTTTCTCCTACATATATTGAAAATGAATTTAAATATATTTTAATTTGTTTCAAATGATTGACTAATTCAGTATTAGGTTCATAATTCACGAATGTTGGATTAACTTTATCTAATTTATTTATTAAATCAGTATAGTCAGGATCTTTTAATATTAAATCATAATTATTTGCTTTAGAATCAGAAAAACTAAGTGCAATTGCTTCTATAATTTTATTTGGTTGTCTGGAATAAACAGTGAAAGGGAATAATTTTTCAATTCCATATGGATAATATCCTAATCCAATTCCGATAATTAAAAGATTTTTAGAATAACAATAATTTATTTCTTCTAATATTTTTTTCATTTCAGATTTTTGAAATAGTCCATCAGTTAAAACAAATAAGAAATCAGTATGCTCTTGCTTTCTTGCATTTGTAACATTATATGCTGCCCTAATTGCAGAGGGTAAATTAGTTTTTTTACATTTATATTCTTCAGTTAAATAATATAATAAGCTTCCCCAAACTTGAGATTTATTCGATAAAGCATCTAAAGTTCCTTTTTCTGAGCAAATTACAATTGGATTTGAATCTGTTGCAATAATTAAATTGAATGATGGAAGATCTATATATGATATAGCACTTAATAAATATCTAATTGAATTAATAGTATGATCTCTAGAAATTCCTCCAAGACATGAATATGAAGAATCAATTATTATTGTTAATCCATAATTTTTAACAAATCCATCGCCCAATTGCCTATAAATTTTTGGATTTGGAGTTGGATTAATACATAATTTTATAAATTCATAAATATCAATTTGTGTTCCAACATCAGTTAAAATTGTTTCTGTTGGAAGATTTGGTTCAAAAATTATTTCTAATAATTGTAAATTAATTTTATCTTTAGAAATTTTGAAAGAATTTTTAATAAAATCGGATATATTAAAGTTTATAGGCAAAGATATTGATTGACCTACCTTTAATTTTATTTGTTTAATTTCATCTGGATTAATCTCCGGTATTGCATATTTAAAATCAATTAATTCTTTCTTAGCAAAAATTTCTTCTTCAGAATTAATATCATATTCTATAAAATCTTTTTTAAATTCCTCAATTTTATTAATTATTTTATCATTTATCTCAATTTCAAATTTTGCAGGGTAAATTTTATTTTCTAAATTTAGTTTTTGTACAGAAATTAATGGCCGAATAAATATTTTTAATAAATTTTTATTTAAAATTTTATTATCAAAAATATCCTTTTTGTCTTTAATAATAAATGTTGATAAATTTCTTTTACCATTACATTTATTTGAAAAATCTTTTAATTGCCCATTAACAAATTCTAAATCTTTTTCATTCATATCTTCTAAAGGTATATAAAATAAAAATGAAAAAAAGCAATTATTATTAGAAAATATTTCTTTATTCCATTCATCATATAATTTATATTCATCATCTAATCCATTTGTAAAAAAGTAAAAAATTCTTTGATTATTTTTATCAATTATAGGAAATTTATCTAAAGCAATTTTGGCACATGATGCAATGTTAGTTCTATATCTTGGAATTGTTATACATTCAAAAATTCTTTTTATAACTTCTTTAGAATGTTGCTCATCAAAATCTTTTATTATAGCTTTAAATTTACAATCACCAACAATAGCAAAAAGATAATTAATTTTTAAATATGATAAAGCATTTGTTAATCCCACAATTAAAATGAAAAATATATACTTATGAATCTTATTTATTATCCTTGCACAATCGAAAATTAAATTAACTTCTAAATTATTAAATGGAATTTCATTTTTTAAATTTTCAATAGCTATTTCTTTAATTAATTTTTTAGTAATTGGAGCTGATAAATTATTTAAATTATTCAAAAATTCTATTACATTATCATCTATATTTTTATCATTTAAAAAAAAATCTACTTTTTCTAAATGAATTAAATCTTTGTCTTTTTTATAAATAAATTCTGTTTTAATAATATTTCTCATATTATCAATTATTGTTTTTATTTCTTTCTTTATATCAAAACCAGCTATTTTTTCAAATTCAAATCCTGAAATACTGTCATTTAATTGGCTTTCTTTTTGATAAAGAGCTGCTTCTTTTTTTGGCTTATTTTTATTTATATCTTTATTTCCTAAATCATAATTTAAGTAAATATTTTGTATTTCTTGAGGTAGTTCTAACTGAAATTTTGGTATAGGAAGTGAGAATATTAAGTGTTTTGATGATTCTTGATTAATATTTATTATACCACCATATATCTTATTTTTATTATATTTTCTAATTTTATTTGGAATAAAATTATTTATTAAGCCTTCTTCTTCTTCATCATCATCATCCTCTTCAGAATCTTTTTTATTTTCAAATATTTCTTTTTTTTCTTCTTCTTTATCTTTATTTTCATTTTCAATCAAATTATTTCCTTGAAGCAAAGGCTTTTGTTTATCATTTATTAATTTATTATTTTTTTCATTTTTTATAAAATGACTTTCTGGTACTTTAAATTTTCCTTTTCCAGGCATTAAAAATATCATATCATTATCTCTTATAATATATTTATTAAAATGGAAGATATTAGATTTAAATCCAACAGTCAATATTTTACTCATCATATACTCAAAAGATTTTTTAAAGCTATTTGTAAATTCATAAATTAAATTTTCTTTATTTTCTAATGATAAATATGCATTATTTAAAATTGAAAAATATTTACTAATGATTTTTTGGTCTTCTTTATTATTAGTTTGTTTTGCTTTATATATATATAAAGGCAATATAATTGTACCTAATTCACAATCATCAAAAAATTTTATTAATGAATTAATAGTTGTGACTTTAGGTATTTCAATAAAATTTATTTCTGAAATTTCAATATTATTAATTTCATTTTTCCCAAAAGAATAATTATCTTTTTTTTTCATTTCATTTAAATCATTTTTTATTATAGCTTTTATTGGAACTCCATCATGAATTAAAAAGCGATTTGATTTCATATTTTGAATAATAATTTGATTATTATTTTTTCTTTTTAACATTTCTTTTTCATTTTCATTATCAATATCTTTATTACTAAGACTTATATCAATATTACTTATAGTATTATTAGTATTCACCTCATTATTATCTATTATATTATTATCTTTTTTAAAATCAATAAAATTAAAATAATTATCTATGTCTTCTTCAAATTCAAAATCTTTTATTTTATTTATTATTTTTTGTAATCCTTCAGAAAAATTAAAATTATAAATATCTTTATTAAAACTATAATAATTTTTTTCTTTAAAATCATATATATTTTTATTTTTTAATATATTAAAAACCATTTCTTTATCTTTAATTAAATCTTTTGATTTATCTAAAAATAATTTTGATAGCATTTCAAAGAGATTTAAGCTTACTTTTTTGCTCTCATTAGGGAAATATTTTATAAAATCTTCAAAAAGATTATTTGCTTTTGCCATTAAAATATTCAAAAAAGTTGTTTGAGAGATATAATTGTCCAATCCAACTGTTGAATACCATTTTTCTTTCAATTGAATAATTAAAAGATAATTATCTCCTTTTTCTTTTTCTAAATATCCTTCATTAGATAAATAATATAAAGTTGAATTTTCTGGTATTTCTAATTCCAAATTCTTTGTGCCATTTATATAGCACTCCCTATATAGCATTATTCCCTTTCCCCAGCATGTAAATGGTGAAATAAGTATAGAATTATATTCAATATCATTTAAATTATTTATCCCCAATTTAGTTTTATTTCTTATTTCTTTGATTAAATTTAAATCAACATTATTTATTTTTTGTGACTTTTGAAATAATTCTATCTTTTTGGTAAAATTATTAATATTGAATTCAAAAATAGCAATATCATTATCACAGAATTTAGTTAAATCAAATTTTAATTTTATTGAAAAATAAGTTTCATTTGAATTTATTGTCATTTTCTTTGGTGATTCAATAACAATGATTCCTTCTGATAATTCTGAAATGACAAATTGCCCTATAATATTCCAATTAATAAATGTGCTTACTAAAAAATTAAAATTAATAATACATTGATCATCAAATGTTGGAATATATATATAGGCTTTATCAGTCACAAAATTTTTAGTTTCATAGTCATATATATAAAAGTCAAAATATGTAGAAATAATTAAAGAATCTATTAATATAGGGATTTTAATATTTTCTGAAATAAATATTTCAATGAGACAATGTAAAATATCTATATCTTCTATTTTACTTTCATTTTTTTGAATTGTTAAATTAATTTCATTTGAATTTATTATTTCAATTTTAGGCTGATCAAATGTATTTTTGTCTAATGATTTAATTGCATAATTTAAAGTAAATGGAATTTGACTATAATTATTCTTAATTTTAAATTTAATATTCTCTCCTTTTAATAATTTTTTTGCATTTAATTTATATTGTTTATCTTCAAAAGTAAGAGAATATTCATCACATGAAAAATCGATCTGTATGGGAAAAACTACGAAAATAATTTCTATAATAATATTAACAAAAGAAAAATTATTAGAAATTTTTAGAGTTCTGACTAATCTATAAATTACTTCTTCTTTTGAAGTGTTTTTTGGAGGAAAACAAAAATCAATATAAATTGAGGATTTTGGATCAATATGAGATTTCTTTAAATTTATATATTGTTTATTATTTGTATCATATAATTCCCTTATATTTTGATCAATATTATCATTATTTTTTTTTTTTTTAAGGCTGTCTTTGTTTTCTTCATTTTGAATTTTTTTTTCTATTTCTACATTCAAAGATTCATCTACTAATGAATATATTTTTAAATGAAATGATTCATCAAATAGTTCAGGACTTATAGGTCCTGGATTAAAATATATTTTTTTATAATTACAAAATAATTTATTATTTTGTTTGACAATTATAGGCTGTGCTAAAATATTAAGCCTATCTTCAATATCATTTAAATCAAAATTAAAATAATTATCTTGAAAGACAGGTAAGGAAAAATCTTTAATATAAATTCTATCAGTATCAATTCTCTCTATTGAATTATAATGATTTGAAAAAATATTAAAATCATTTTTAAAAGAATTTACATTTTTTTGAAAATTATTTAAAAAATTTGAAAAATCATCATCACAGTAATCATCGACATTATAAATTAAATCAAACTTTTCCAATTTTTTTTTTAAACTATTAAATATATGGTTGAATTTACTGAGTTCAATAACTTCATTATTTATTAATTTATTTAAATAATCCAATTTTTTTTGTAAAAGATCTTTTGAATTTTTAAGTAACGAAATTACATCATCAATAGTCAAATGATCAAAATATATTTTTTGGGAATCGAAACCTTTTAATAATTCTTCTTTTTCGTCTTTGCTAATATCCCTATTATGCTTATTTCTAAATTTTTCTATTATTTCTTTTTCACCCTTAATTTTTAATTTCATTTCCAATTGTTCTACTTTTTTCTTTAATTCAGTATGAGTTTTTTCTAAAACATTTATGAAATTCTTCACAGAATTTGAATAATTCGAGCAATGCTTTTGGATTTTTGTTTGAATTTTTTTTGATAATTTTGCATAATATATTTTTTAATAAATTCTTTTGGATTTTCCACAAAGCCTAATGATGGATATTTATTAGATTTTATATCTGTATCTAATAAATCATTAAATTGAAAGTTTAGACATATATCAAATAAGGATTCATATATACCAATTAAAAGAGATTTTATATATTTATATATAGGCTTTGGATAAGTTTCTATTAAACAAATCTTATTAAAAAAAGAATAAAACATATGGATTTTTTTATTAAATATTTTAGAAGATTTTAGATCATCTGTAATTAAATTAATCCATGATAAATCAGTATGTTCTTTCTTTTCCATCAATATTAATATTTTTTTCCTAATTATTTCAGTTAATTCTTTTTCAAATGGATTTTTATTATTTTCAAATATCAAGCAATTTGTCGAAGACATTATTCTAATAATGAATACCCAAAAAGGAATATATATAAATGGGGAAGGCTGAAATAATTTATTAATATTTTCTCTACTTACAGTTTTTAATAGTATTTCTATATTTTCATAATTATTTTGCAAAAAATATTGGAATGAAGGCAAATTATTAATACTTAATATTGAATTTATACTAAATTTATCTTTAAGACATATAAAATCGTCAAAAGTTAATTTATTATTATTTTTTTCTAATTTTTCTTTATATATTTTGTATTCATCAAAATAACTTCCTAATTTAATAGTATTTATTAAAACTTCTATTTTCTTAAAAATATCCGTTGATTTATCTGAATATTTATTCTCAAAATATTGTAAAATTTTATCTCCGTCTATAAATTCTGGAATTTCAATTAAATCTTTATTAAAATATTTATAAAACAATAAAGCTATTTTCCCAGAAACATTTTTAAAACTATTTAGATTTTTAATTTCTTCTTTTACATTTTTATATAAACTCTCATATAAATTTTCTTTTTCTATTATTTCTATATTATTAAAAGCTGGTCCAAGATAATATTTCTCATAATTTTCAAAACTAAAAAATAAATGAATAAGATCTGTTACTTTAAAATTTGGAATAATAATATCCATATTA
The DNA here is from genome assembly GCA_023783335.1 of Enoploplastron triloricatum. NCBI lineage: Eukaryota > Ciliophora > Litostomatea > Entodiniomorphida > Ophryoscolecidae > Enoploplastron > Enoploplastron triloricatum. The sequence goes on along the minus strand of JAJNAB010000009.1, from coordinate 10,111 downwards.
AGATCATATATGCCTGTTATTTTATATATATAAATAAATTCATCTTTTAAAAGCTTATTTTTTTCTATAAATATTTTTTTTTGATTTTCATCTTGTTCATCTTTTATTAAATAATTTCCAATCCTATTTTTTTTTTCATCAAGATCTATAAAGAAGCTTGATAAATCTTTTATAGATATATTATTTTTATATATATTCAGCATTAAATAAGCTCTGCAGATTGAATTAGCATATTCAAAATCAAAATTTTGATAGTTTGATAAAGAAATAATATATTTAATTAAACTTTTATATTCTGTTTTTTGATTTAAATTTGATGAAATTTTTATTATTTTTGATTTATCATTTATCATTTTTATTTCTTCAATTTTTTTTATAACTTCTAAGCTCCTATTGTATTCTAGAATTATATCTATTAATTTAATATGAGATGATTTATCATTTATATTTTCAATTGAAGGAATTTTCCAATCAATATTATTTTTAAACAAAGACATTTTTTCTTCATTTATTGCAATTAAAGAATCGTAATCATTTTTCAAAATATTAACTTGCTTTATCATTTCTTCTTTTGATAAATTAAATGAATCGTTTATTTTTTTTATTAAATTTCCTTTCCAAATTTCAAAAGTAGATTGAACTTTTAATATAACTAATTCATTTTTTAATCTATTTAATTGTTCTTCTGCCTCCTTATACTTTTCATCAGTCTCAATTTGATATTTTTTTAATTCTATTTCCTTTTGAATATCTATTAAAATTAATTTATCCTCACTGACATCTTTTTGTTCATTTTCATTATTCTCCAGAATTCTTAAATTTAATATTTCTTTTCTAATATCAATTAATTTACTATTAATATCATCTTTATTTAAATTATCATTATTTAATTTTTTAATTAAATTTTTCCAAAGAAAACTATCATTATTATAATAAAAAGCCCTTTTCTTAAAATAACTAATTATTCCTTCTATTTGATTTAGATTATCGAGATTATTAAAATAATTTTCAACTGTTTTGAAAAATTTTTTTTCTTTTTCAAAGTAATTTAATAAAAAAAATTTATAAACTTCATTTTTTGGTGTTAATCCGTATATAATACTCCATGCTCTAGAATATATATTTGTATTTTTTTCTGGATTAAAAAAATATTCAGATGAAAATACTTCTTTTTTATCTTCTTTTTTCCTTTCTTTTTTTTGGAAATTCATATATATTTCTTTAATTTTTTTTGTTAAATTTTTTTTTGGTGATAATTCATTAATAAATCTTAATATTATTTCTGAATCTTCAAGATCTTTTTTTATTTCAAATTCATTACCTGGAAAATTTATTAAAGGAATACTAATTTTTGTCCCGGCTGTAAGAATATAAGAATCAGGCTTATTTAAACATAATTTAGCTTGGATTCTCCCATATTCAATTTTATCATTATTTGGAGAATATTTAAATAGAACATTATCAATTTCTATTGAAAATCTGTTTTTATTTCTTATTAATTCGCAAATTGTATTTATATATAGAATTATTAAATCATAATCTTTATTATCATAAAATTTATGTTTAGGAAAAAAAAAATCAATTATTTCAAATGATGGCGGGTATTTACAGCATCCAATAATAAATTTTTTAAATCCTTTTTTTGTTGGCTCATCAATAAATTTCTTTATAATTGAAATTAAAACCTTTAAATTTTCATCATAAATATTGTAATTCATTTTATCTGAAAATAATTCTTCATCATTTAATAATGCTAATAGTAATTTCATTTTAAGTAAAATTAATTTCAATTCTTTTTTGGATAATAATTCATTTGATTCTAAAGTGAAATACTCAATATCTTTTAATTCTAATAATTTCATCTGTATAGATAATTCTTTGAGTAAATTCTTTATTATATTAATTTGATAATAATTTGATAAAGTTTCATCATATTTCATATCATTTTGATGTTTTTCATTTTGATAATTTAGTAAATTTAAAGTGTCCTCAATATTATTAATAATTAATAAAATATTTTCTTCATTTAACTTCAATTTCAAACATTTCTGAAGGAAATTTTTAAAATTAAAATCAAAATGATTTTGCTCATTTGATTTTTGAATTTTACATAATTCATCAAGAACATTTCTTACTTCAATTTCTATTTTATTCTCTTCAATATTTTCTAAATCATTAAAATTTTCTTGATTGATAAATTTATTATAAACTTTTTCTTTGAATTCTTTAAATTCAAATTCTTTATTATTTTGGTTGAATGAATTAAAGTAATAAAGTTGGAAAATTGTTTTAACCCAATTACAAATTGCATCACTTTTTTCAGGGATATTAAAGCTTTTTCCATCAAAACCTAAAAATGTTAAATGCCTAGGAGAAAATTTAATCCCTCCAGCCATTAGATTAACAAAAATTTCACTTGTTTCAACATTTATTTGATGGCAAAAGGCAAGTTTGGAACAAATTCTTATCCATAATTTTTTATTAATATCTCCTGAATATCTAGAATTATATATTGCAAGAGTTGAATCAGGATTATTAATGTCCAAGGGTGTAAGTGAAAATCTAGCACATGAATTAAATAAAATTTGATTTATTTGTTTTTTACCTAGATTCGAAGGATTAAATGTTAAAAAAAATTTAAAATCAGGTGATATATTTTTTTTCCCTAAAATAATAGTATTTTCAGATCCTAAAACATTTATTTGGGGATTTTCACCACATAAAGAAGATATACTATCAAATAGAATTGATTGTCCCATCTCAATTCCATCAAAAAAGACCCATCCGCCATATTTTGCTGCATTAATAAAAGAAGACATTTTATGTTCAAGTCTTCCTGGAAGTAAAATTGTATTTTTAAGTATTTCTTCAACATCTTTTAAATTTTTTATATCTTCACTTTTATAATTTTGGTTTTCATTTTTTAAAATATTCATTATTTTAGTTAAAATAAGATGATATTCTTCTTCTTTTATCTCATTAAATTTTCTTTCTTCATTTATTAGATTTTTTATTTTTTTATAAGCATCTTTTATTTTTTTTTTTTCTTCTCTTTCTATTTCAGTTTTAATAATATCTTGCCCAGTAATAATGGACATTCCTGAATTTCCAGTTATTTGATATAAAATCATTTCTTGTCCAAAGAGTTGGGAAAAGACTTTTATTAAATATGATTTTCCTGAAGCAGTCTCTCCTTGGATTAAAGGTACTTTTCCTGATTTAATGCAAAATACTAAAAATATTATACCCAACTTTTGTATTTTTGTTAATGATTTAAATAAACGCTTATTCTCCTTTTTTATAATATTTTGAGGGTTATTAATATCCATTTCAATATTATTAAATTTATTTCCCCCTAAATATATGATTAATTTTTTTTGATTATCATCATAGTCAATATAAGGATTAAAATCAGAAATTAAATTTAAATTTAATTCTTTTTTTATATTTTCTTGAAAGTTAAGTTTATCAAATCTATAAACAAATATAAATAACATTAAATATGAAGAATCTATTTTTGGAAAGTTTGTTCTAAAATCAACATATTTTCTAACATCAATTAGATTAAATCCTGGATCAATAGAATTTTTTTTAATAAAATTTAAAGAATCAATAAATTTTTTGGCAAAATAATTTAATTCGAATTCTATACCTTTTCTATAATACTTTTCATATTTTTCCTTATTTTTCAAAGTATCTTTTCTTTGTTTCTCATTCATACTTTCATGGTTTAAAATGTAATTATGAGCATATTCTTTTATAGAATCATCATCAAATTCAATATGATTAAATAAATTTGTTATAATATTAATAAAATCTTTACCATCAGGATTTTCTACTATATGATAAATACAGTTATATTTTAAATTCAAAGGAATTTTATCTAATAAACTTTCATTATTACTTCTATTTATTATTCCTATAATATTTGGATTTCCAATTTTTAACTCAGTACCATCAGGGAGTAAAACCTTTTTATCTACAAATATATTAGTTAACAAATCTAAAATTGGAAGAGATGCATTGTTAATTTCATCAAAAATAATTATTTTATTTGAGTTTTTCTCTTCAAGTGCCTTAGAAATATCAGTTTTCTTATATTCAATTTTAGTCTCATCTTTTTTTGTAATTATCATATTCATTAATAATTCATCAGATTTTGTTGATTTTGATAAAACTTTATGTATAATATCTAATTCAAATAATTTGGCCATTAAATTAATGGCAGTTTTTTTTCCTTGCCCTGATTCACCTTCCAAAATCAAAGGAATATGCAATGAACAGCAAAAATGAATTAAATCACATATTTCTGAAAATTTTTTTGTAAAATAAATATTTTTAAATATATCTTTATAATCATTATATTTATAATCATATTTCAATTTTGTTCTTTTGGAAATTATTTTATTTTCCTGATTATCTATCTCAAAAGGAATCTCATTTTCTTTTAATTCTATTACATCATATTTTTTATTTAAAGAATTTTCTAAACCAGATTTATTTTCTTTTTTACCATTTTCAGAAATAAAAAATATTAATTGTAAATTTTTTATATGATTGTTTCTTACATTATCTAAAAGATTTACAATTCGAATTGAATTTAATATTTCAGGAAGAGTCAAATCAGGTTTAAGCTCATTTATAAAATGAATATCTTCTCCTGCTTTTTTATTTAAAACTATTTTTTCTTCTTTATCATTATATTTTTCAACATTGATTTTGGTAAAACGTGAAAGAATTGCTTCTGATAGAGTAATCTCATCATTTAAGCTACTAGTTGCTATAATTCTAAAATTTTGAAAATTTTTTAATTCTTTATTTTTATCTGAAGTAAAAGTATTTGTTGTATCTTCAGAAAGAGTTAAAATATTTTTATCAGAAAATAATTCATTAAATCTTTCTAAAACAGATGTTTTTACTTTTGAAAGATTTTTTAATATTAATGATCTATCATTAAAAATAGCTGATAATATTAAACCAGGCTTAAAATCCATTTTTAAATCAATTAATCTATTAATATTTTCTTTTAAAAATAATTTTTTCATAATATTATTTACTAATTCTATTTTTAAATTTGAATAAATATTTTTAATATTATTCTTATCTGGATTGATTATATCTTTTATTTCATTTTCTATTTTTTGTTTATTATTTTCCCAATCTTTGCATTCTTTTAACTTATTTGTTAAATTTTTTAATCCTAAAATTTTATATATTTGAGTTATACAAAATGCTTTATGCTCTGATTTAGAAAAGAAAAATGGGCTTCCGAGTAATTGCAATACTGTAGATTCTCTGTTTAAAGAAACTGTTGTAGCATTTTCTAAAACAATTTTTGCAGCAAAAGATTTATAACACGTTGGCCCAATTAATAAAATTGGCTCTTTATAGCTTGTTAATTTCATTAGAAAAATTGCTTCTAATAAGCTATTTAACGCTTGAATATCTCTATATTTTTTTGTTACTTCATCTATTTCATCTTTATTTCTATCATTTATTTCATTTTCATATAAAACTATTATTAATTCATTTTTTTTTAATGAAAATATTATTTTTTCATCTTTTTTTTCTTCTATAAGATTTGTATCAGCTTTGAATGTTTCTTTTAAATCATTAATTAATTTATCATCTAAATTTAAACTTTTTATATTTTTTAAAATATTGCAAAAACTATCTAAATATTTATTTTTATCATTTAATGTATATCTAGATAAAGCATAAAAAAGAAGATTATGTTGAAGTTTGAAATTTTGAAATGTATTTATCTTTCCTTTTTGATATTGTAATCTTTTAATAAGCTTTGTGACATCTCTTAAAGACCATGTTTCCTTAAAAAGTTGTTCTTTATTATTTTTTTCTTTATTATTTTTTTCTTCATTAATTTTAATCATACATTGGCCTATTTTCTCAGAATTTTCCTTTCCAATCATTATATTATTATTTTCAGTTACAGATAAAAATTTATCAATATCATTGCATATTTTCTCAATTTCTTTATCTTCTAATTTAGGGTAATTAATTTGTCTTATTTTTCTCATTAAAGTTAAAGGCAATTCAGACCTTCCTATAATTCCTACATTATTTTGGCATATAATAAAAAAGAAAGTCGAAGAAATTCTAAATTCTTTATCATAAGATACCATTCCTGGAATAAATATCCTTGTATCAAATATTAAATCAAGTACAGGAGCAATAGAAAGTATTGTAGATATAGGTGATATATTTAATTCATCAGCTATATAAAATTTCCCTTCAATTAATGCTCTTGTAAGTGGACCTTTATTAAAAGTAATCTGATTATTATTAATTGTAGAAGTGCCATATAAATCAGTTGAATAGGTACTTGAATGAAAAGTTTGAATATAAAATTTTTTTTCTAAATTTTCATCTATTTCCCTCATTTCAGCGATTGCTCTTGCAGCTGTTGTTTTTCCATAACCAGGAGGGCTTTCTACACATAAATATAAATTTATCAATGAAGATAAATAAACAATTCCAACAAAATTTTTTAAATTTTCTGAGCTATTAAATGAATATTTTTCTTCTATTTCTTTTGGATCTATATTCTCGATTATTTCAGTCATAAAAGAGTTTATAGTTGGATATTTTGATATTTTGATATCATCTGGATTTTTTAAAAATATTAAATCAAAAATCACATCTACAATTTCTCCTTCATTTTTTTCATTTATGCTTTTTAATTTTTCTCTAAATTTTAAGATAAGTTTATATACTGAAAAACAAAATTTACTTATTGATGAAATTGAATAATTCGAAAAATATTTTTTATCTTGTGAATCTTTAGTTTTTAATATCTCAATTTTTTTATTGACCAAATTTATTAAATTAACACTTATAGAATAGTCAAGATTATCTTCAATTTCATTATTATCATCGCCAAAGATTAATCCTTCATTTTTAAATTCTTTATTTTTTCTTTTATTTTTTTCATTCTTCTTTCTTATATTTTTTTCTAATTTCTTAAATCTACTAAATAAATTTTCAACTAATTCTTTATGGTTTGTTATATTTTCCAATTGATTTTCCAAATAAATAATGTCAAACCGACTTAAAAAAGCAGGAGAAATCTTTTTTAATTTTGAAATATGGCATGTGCAAATAATTCTAAAATCTTTTTTTATTCTTGGATTAATTTTTTCAGAATATTCAGGTATAGGAAAAGTATTATCTTCATCATTATATTTTTTGTCTAATAGTCCATTTAATCTTTCATAAACAGTTGAAGGGGCTTCATTAATTTGATCGAAAATAACACATCTTCCATTCTTTATTGCTTTTACAAGAAATCCTTCTTTAAATTTTAAAATTTCATTATTTATTTTTTCATTTTCTTTATTATTTGTATCAGTTCCACTTACATCACTTTCTATATGATTAGATATATTTGGAATTGTAATCCCAATTAAATCCTCACATTGTAATTTTTTTGAACAAATACATAAATATGGCTCTAGATTTTTAGAAGAATCTTTTTTATTTTTTTTAGAAAAAGACTCAGCACTCCACCTTGCAACTTGAGTGATTCCAGAACCTTCTTCTCCTACTACAATTACATGTCTTTGATTATTAAGAGAAAATAAAATTGAATTAACTGCCTCTATTAAATTATTATTTTCAAAGCATTTGGGAAAAGCTTCAGGCAATTTCTCTATTTTATCATTTTCTTTTAAATTTTCAAATTGATTAATTATTTCCTTCATTCTTTTTTTTTCATTTTTTTGATATCTCGCACCATAGACATTCATAATAATAGAATAGGGGGAATTTTTTTTATCTTTTAATGCGTTTAGAACTGTTTCAATTTCTCTTATTGTAAAACTATATATATCTTCAGAATCTTTAGAAATTTCCTTTTCCCATTCCATATGAAATTTTATGATATTTTTTAAAATATTTTCATCAATATTTATATTTTCTTTTTCGGCAAGTCCTTTAGCAATTCTAAATAATTCATCTTCATTAAATTTTTCACAATTTACCTTTTGGAATCTTGATAAAAATGCATAGCCTAAATTTTGTCTTTTATTAATAAAAGAGCCTTTTAAGGGATTTTGTGTTGCAATTAATGAAAAATTTTTATGCATTTTGTAGGATTTTAATTCTTTTCCAGTTAATTCAATACTTAAAATTCTACTATCTAAAGCTTGACCAATACAATCTAAAACTTCTTTTGAAGCTAAATTAATTTCATCTAAAATTAAGATTTTTCCTCTTCTAAATGCTTTATAAAAAGCTCCTGCCTCAATTTTAATTCCTATAATAGATTTATTATCCCCTACATATTTGTTCATTAAATTATCAATTTTTGTATCAGCACTTAAACTAAATTTAATATAATTGACTCTTTTCCTACTATTTTTTTCTTTAATTTTTTTTTCTTGATTTTCAAATTGGCTTTCAGGTTCTTCTCCATCACCTTCATTCTCTTTATTATAAAATTCCATTAAATATTCACAAGCAATTATTGAAGTTCTAGTTTTTGCTGTTCCAGTATCACCTTCAAGTAGAACTGGAATTCCTGATTTAATATAATGAATTATTTCTGCCATTCTTTTACATGATAAATCAGTTAATATAAAATTTCTTTTTTTGAAAAAATCTTCATTTTTTTTAATTTCTTCCATTTCTTTTTCTAATTGCCCATTACTATCTTTTAATAATAGATTTGATATTTCTTTCATTATTTTTTCAGTTATTTGTATATCTTCATTTTCTCTTTTATCTTTTAAAAATTTTTTATCTTCATTCTTTGAAATTGGTCTTTCTTTTTCTTTAGTTTTTATTGTAAATTCTTCATTTATAATTGAATCTTTTAAATCAGGTTTATATATAGGATTATTATTAATTATATTTTTATTTGAATTTTCTACATCCGAGGAAGAAGAATCAGAAGAGTTGGATCCTTCTTTTTCATCTTCATCTTCATTTTCACTTGATGAACCAGAAGATTTTTTCTTTTTTTTTTTTTCATTGGAAGATTCTGAGTCTGAACTATCATTTTTATTTTTTTCTTTTATATAATTAATTTTTGATGAATTTGCGATAATTGTATCAAATTTTTTATTGTTTGGAATTGGGCTTTTGCTTTCTTTATATTTCTCTTCATGATCCATTTTATAATTTTTCTTTGATTCAATTTTTTTTTTTGTCTTTTTCCTAGTTTGAATTTTATTTTCTTCATCAGATTCAGAGTCAGACATTTTTATAATATTATTATTTAAATTAGATATTTATTTTATTATTTTTATATCTTTTAATTAAATTTAATTAAAAATATTAAAAATATTTTAAACATAAAACTTAAATTAATTATGAATAAGAAAGAATACTATCAATAATTATAATCAAATCATAAATAATATATTTATATGATTTTTGTTCTTTCCATAAATCTTTTAAGATATAAAGTTTCAATTATTCCTACTAAAACCATCACAGAAATCATAAAAAAAGAATAAAAAAATATTCTATTAGAAATAGAATTATATATTGAACTAAATTGATTTTGTTTTTCTATAATTATTCTATTATAATGATTTATAATAGGCTGCCTTCCAAATATTTGATCTAAAGCATGATCAATAGGCTCTAAATCTTTACTTTTTGTAACAGAAGAAAAATCATTTGCACTTATTCCACTTTTAATTGTTAATTTAACTTCCCACATTTTGATTTGCCATATTTTTTGTGCAAACTGAAAAAAAACCATTTATTTCAGTAGATAAAGGCAATAATGAAGTTCTATTTTTTTGGTGAAATAAAATAGCTCCATTTGGAGATTTTACTTCTAATAACATATTTGGATCTTCGGAATTTAATTCAAATATTATTACTGTTTTAGATTTATAATATTCTCTTAGACATATTTCTTCAAAAGGCTTTAATTCCAACCCGAATGTTGAATTTTGAGAGTAGGAAAGATTAATTAATATGAGAATTATTGAAATAATAAGTATAAAATTTTTATTTTTCATTTGTTAAAAAAATTAATAATTTATAATTTTGAATTTTTTATTTTATTTAATTCTATTTTATTCAAAAGATATTGAATGGGGATTGGGGATTGGGGATTGGGGATTGGGGATTGGGG